>NAOQ01000415.1:4096-19077 GCA_002751075.1 Ichthyophonus hoferi
CTACTAGTATGACATGTGTGGGTGGAGGCCTGCGGCTAAGAAACAGAGCATATATATATATATATATCTATACTTGGAATACAGGCAGATAGCCTTCATGGCAACCAGCACCACACCCACCAAGAGAACCACACTACCTTCATGTAGTCAATAAAGCCTTTGACTGTCAAGGGTCCCTTCAGCTCAAAGCGATCCCAAAGTCCCCACTTAACGTCATTATACTGTGGACACAGAGAGTTAGCCTCTCCCTACTAGATACTAGAAACCCTCCAGGAAAAATAAGCAAATATATTATAAGGAGTGTAAGGGAAGGCCATTTCTGCGTGTCGGTATTATATATATATGCATATATACGAACATACCCGAGGTGTACAAATAATGAATAAAATATATTAGACCGAGTCCTAAGTAGATACCTTTTGCACATCAAAGGCCACTGGCTCCGAGAAACCAAAGAAGGGAAGGGCTAGATTGATAAAGCCATTCTTATAGGACTCAATGGATGTGTGTCCACCAACCACCTGAAAGTATTGCATTAGTCAGTGAATCCATTGGTGTACTATCATGTAATAATATAACCATTCAGTGTCCAGCGATGAAATCCCTCTCTCTAGCCATACCACTGAGTTATTGGATATCATATATTAACCATATTGTATTGGTTTGTAGCCAATCATATGCCGAGTGGCAATACTCCGTTTAAAAGCCACCTCGTAGGGTGATATTACTAATACTATACAGCCCTCTCATCAATATAAACAATATATTAGTATTTTAATGTTAATAGAGCCTGTACATTGACCATATAATTACATGTGATGTAAGAAGGGCCTTCGTCTACATTAGCGCCGTGTCTCCACCCCACTACCTTATATAGCTCTAGACTTACCCTATATAGTTCTAGATTTACCTTATATAGTTCTAGGCACACCAGGCCTGTCACTAGGGCGGTGGTAGTAGCAATGGCAGGGATGATCTTTCCAGCAATACCTAGCCCACCAACCACATAGCAATACGTGTGAGTGCTCTACATACCAACCAATGACCGATATAATGACGGATAAATGATTGCATGGGGTATATATATAGGACAGGAGCAGAGATAGGCCACACCCATTGGTGGAATATCACTAGATGAACCCTAGGCAGTGCTTAGAGAACACACCCCACATAGGGAGGCATAGCCTTATAGTTCAAATGCACCCACCACCTATCTCTACATCCTACTGGCCCAACCACATAGAGGTCCTCCCATGTCCTTAGCCATAGTCATTAACCATATATAGCCAGAGTAACTAGCCATATATAGCCATAGTCCATACCCATATATAGCCATAGTCCATAACCATATATAACCATAGTCATTAACCATATATAGCCATAGTCATTAGCCATATACAGTTATAATCTCTATCTAGACGTGCCCCTACCCTTAGTACGAAGCCTATCGGCAGGAGGTATGCTGTAGTTGGCAGCTCTAAGGTTGGACATGGCAGTAATGGCGTCAATGTGGAAGTTGGTGTCATCGTCCTAGAGATAGTGGGAGTGTCAACACTTACTACATGCAGTATATGCAGTAGACTATCTACAATACATAGAGTATACACAGTACACACAGGGCAGTATATGCTGTAGACTATCTACAATACATAGAGTATACACAGTACACACAGGGCCTACCCTTATTACTAATGCTTTCCAGTCACCCATTTGCAATCAATGTTAAACATACAGGCCAATGATTATCTATTTTGCACTTTATCACGCCAAGGTCTACCAATCCCAATCACCCACCTTCTCAAAATCAACTGCAAAGACAGCGCAGATAGACGATGGGGGAGGAAGCTGGGTCACTAGGTTGTCAATGACGTCATCATCTAGCAGTGGATTGGTTAATAATCATGCAGCGTGGTCCTATTAGATCAGCCTATATACAGCCTCTTGCAACAAAGACCCTATCCTATGGCTTCCCTCTCCCTCGCTTTCTCTTCCCTGCCCTACATGTAGGTATCAAATAACCTCCCGCACAGTAACCCTATTACCTACCCTGACAACATCACACACATACATACCTGCCCCTTCGTCACTGGCTTCCTCATTCTCATTGACCTGGATCTTCACACCACTCCTAGGCGTGAAGGGTTCAACCTGTAGGGCAGGGTATGGGTAGGCTTCGGTTAGCATCTCCCTACCACACTACCACTGGCCTACAGATCTACACACTTATCTACTACCTTCTATCCTATCAACTCACCTTGACCCTTCGTAGCACCTCGCGTAGTAGGGTCCTATTTTTAACCTGTTTTAATCCATGGTTGAATGCATGGAGATTGGCTGCCGCCTCGATAAAATCAATATGATTCTCCTGTAATTGGTCCATTATCATTAGGGTAATATAACCATTTATAGTATAGCCAGACCATGTGCATAGACACGTGCACAGTTTTGGGTATTTGTATTTAGCAAGAGGCCTTCGTAAGGACAGTGTGTACCCTATATATGGATATATAGCAATACATTCACAACATACTAGCGTGATATCTAACCAAATAAACACTCTATCCCTTCCTAAACCCTATGAGACTCGCACTAACTCACATCAGAGGGGTGGAAGACAGCAGGGATTGGACAACGCTTAGGGGCGGACCAGAAAAGGTTACCAGTTGAGGTTAACTGGGAGGACAGGGAAAATAATGGGTTATCTGGTTAGCACAAGTATTGTACAGAAGGTAGAGGAATATGTAATTGCTACACATATACACAAACATACCTGGTCAGGCGGGAAGTTAAAAAGTAACTGTTTAATCTGATTGGTAAACAGATCCTCAAAGCAATTGCGGGCCCACCTAATACAGTCCTCAAAGGTGACAGGCTTCATAGTCACAGCCAATTGGATGCCCTTTAGGACGTCTACCTACGGGCCATTGGGAGAGGTGGTATAATTATCAATGATTGGTGGATTTGGTCTGATAAATCTTGTTAAGTCAATCAGCGTATGTAGTTGAAAAGAAGAAAGGACTAGATATATACTGTGGTTACCATGGTTACTCCCCCTACAGATCCAGAGACATTATATAAATGCACCAATGGGATAGGGAGAAATACATGTATGTATGTAGAATAGCTGTAATATAGAGCCAGACCTAGGGTTAGGTTCCACTCGTGCTAACACGGTGTCTGTCTAGTAAAAGAAAACAAAGATGGGTGGGTATGTAGGTAGGTATATATACAGCGGGGAATAAGGCAAAATAGAGGTAACAAGAACCAATCACTAGGAAGGAAGAGGAAAGAGGAGGAGGGGGTGTGGGAGAGAAAGGAAATAGGATAGATAGAGGGGACATACTGCTTGTGATACATTCTGTTTTTTGAGTTGGTCTACAAACAGGGGGTTCGTAATGTATTGGTTGACGTTGTCAGGTACCGTGGTAAAGATGCCCTCTGATAGGGCAATGCTGTTACTATTTATAGCCCACACCTATACTCTCATTTAATATGACACGTCTCTGCTACAGTAGAATATAGTAATGATAATTAATATTAGAGGGTTAGCAAAAGGAACACAAAATGAAGTGCAAATAGATAGGTAGATAGATAGATAGGTAGGTAGGTAAGTAAGTAGGTAGGTAGGTAGATAGATAGATAGATAGATAGATAGATAGATAGATAGGTAGATAGATAGATAGGTAGGTAGATAGCCCAATCACCACACAACGCGGCCTACCAAAGGCATCGCGGGCCCACTGGATAGTATGCTCTATGGCATAGGGGAAGTTCTTAAGGGTACAGATAGGGATGGCCTTCTCAGGTGGGTCCTGCGATGACGAGTATGACTCAGTCAGATTAGGAATGACCACTTGCGTGTTGCCCTTAGTTCCTAATGTGCCGCTCTCCAAAAGGGGCTTGCGATAAAGCACACAGCGTCTGTCCATATACCTGGTAGGGAAGGGGAGGGAGAGCAGGGAGAGGGTTAGGACTCTCTAGGTGGGGAAGATAGAGATAGAGATAGAGATAGAGATATACAGGGTATCTACCTGCGGGCATCCACATTGTCTAAGGCATTAGTAACACCATCCAATCCATTGAAGAAGTCATCATTGTAGATATTCTCTGTCTCTGACCCGACCCGGTTCTAGAGGTGGGGATAGACATAAAGGTATTAATGTATGCTAAGATGTCGACACGGACCATTGCTCTCTATTCCCTCCAAGATATGGTATGGCTAATGTAGTTTAGTTAAACAGTGAGCCCTGGTTATTCCTACAGTCTATAGGAGGTGGGTACTGGCCCACCCTCCACCGGGTCTTACCTGATGGGCCTCAATATTAAGGCTAGGATTCATTATCTTGACTGCCGCGGCTGCCGTATCAGCCTTATGCTGCAGGGTAGAATATTAGTCATAGACCCCATACATTCGGCCAGTCATCACCATGAACCCCCAAAACAAGGGTCTTTTTACTTCAACTTACAACACCAAGATGTATAGAATAACAGGTATCATATAATATGGCCTGTATACAGTATGCCACAGCCATCCTACCTTGGTCACATCCCAGGGGCGGAACAAGAACTGACGGTTAAGGTTACTCTTCTCAATGGTATCCATATCTGTGACCACCACCTTGCCTGCACCCCGCCCTATTATTAGCCTCCTTACCCCATCCTCTCCTCTCCCTCATACCACTCCTTACAACATCTATTGAAACATCTATTATGAAATGTATTCAGAAATAATTTTTATCTTTTGAAAAAAGAAACCAATCAGCTAAGCCATACCCTGCTGACCCTCCACCAATCACACCAGGTCTAATCCCTCTCAACACCCACATGGCAACCATACTATGCAAGTCTACGTATACAATGTAGAGTATAATGTATTGGTCCGTGAGGCCTGGGGGGAGGGGGAGAAGTGTGTAATAACATCATGATGACGTCACCTACCCTTGGGTCCACAGCCCACGCCCATTAGTGCCCAGTTTTTGAGCATCTCACATCCAATGGCGCCCGCTCCAACCAGGAATAACTGTCACATAGTGAATGGTGAGCACTGATTAGAACCTCCTATGCTACCTATTTACTAACCAATAAGGTGTAGGGTGGTCAAAAAGACTAATGATTGGCTCCCTTCCCCTCATGGCCTTCTGGCCCCCTTGTGTGTCACAAGGCAACTAATCATCGCATGGCCACCACCCCTACTGCTAGTACCTGATAGGCTGGCCCATTCACCTCGCTAGACCCCGCTTTAACCTAGTATGTAAACATGGCCAGTACACAGTACGTAGATGGCCCCCTACCCCGTGCTACCTAAGGTGCTCTCCTATGCTTTCTCCCACCTACCTTGCTGTTCTGAAGCTTATCTACCATACCCCTTCCCATTACCGCCACTTGGCCATCATAACGTGACCCAGTCTGAGGGTAGGGCAGGGTTAGGTTAGGGCCATACCACAGGGAGGGTAAAGGTGCAATTTAAAATAGCATGCTGCCTCACAACTGGCTACCACCTGCTATTTAAACATAAACCTGGTAGAGATAGAGATAGAGAAGATCAATATGATAAACATGTTTAAAAATAGAAAAGAGCGCTTACTGGCTGGAAATCAGCATCGGAAACAGACTCAATACCCGGGGGTAGGGACTCTAAGCTATCAAAGTACATCCACTGTTTGATTGGTGAAAACTTTCCACTGCACGCCTGTATAGAGACACTGATTTAGCCATGTATAACGCGTAGCCATTGGTTGCACCTGGTGCACACATGACCTAGCACCAATCGCAAGACATGGTTTTCTCTGCGAGTAGGAGTGAGTCCGAACTATGGCTATGACGTCAGGAAAATGACAACACCATCTGGCCAATTAAGGCACTTTGGGGTCCAATCCGGGTAATATCTTGGGTGGTTGCTTAGTAAATATAAGGCTGTCACAACCAATGCTTACTGTATAATAATGTTATTCTAGAGTGCAATGATTGGCAGTTCAAAAAAATATATAGCAAAACTGGAGATTAGGCTGGGTTTCAAATCAGTGTTAAACAAGAAATAGAGCTCTGGTTTAGAGTTAAAGTAAAGTTAAGATTAATGCAGGGGGATGCGAGGTAAAGCCAATCATAAAAGACAATGTCTTAAACACTAGTCGTTGAATCAAGTAATGCTGGTAGATCCGATAATAATTGGCTGTTATAGCACCCACAGTGGGCACACATAGGATGTTGATTGAGGGCAAGACAATATATAAACCAATAAGAATGCAGCTGTCAATAACTGGGTAGATCCATATAGGTACCCATTTATAATCTGAAGAGTATATGTAGGTAAATATAGTAATAATTACATAGGTAGCTACCAATGGTTAGTGTGAGATAAAAATCAAGAGTGGGTCCACACCTTCATAATTTCCTGGGCTGAAGTTCCACCAATGACAGCCTGCATAGGTGCCACGTCACCAGTGGCCTGACTGGCCAATAGCGATAGAAGATCTACGTCGACCTTGTCCACCTGCAGGCCCTTCCAATCAGAAGAGTTGCCAATCATGACGTCAAAGGGAGAGAAGAGAGTATGGGTAGTACTGGCACAGTTATTATATATTATACCCTATATGGAGGGTAGAAAGACAAGTAGGGTACATAGAGGAAAAGAGCTGTAGGTGATGTCTAGCCTCTAGGGGGGATACCTAGTCTATATTTCAGGCATAGAGCCCCAGGACGCGATAGGGCTAGGAAAAGGGCAGTGCATGACACTATAGTATAGTATAGTATAGTATATGTAGGAGAGATCATAGGAGATAATCCACTGGGCTATAGATAGAGATATAAATAGTGCGGCAAGGTACGGGAAAACAATGACTACCTTAAAAGGCGTATTCAGGTTATCCACTAATTTCAGGAAGATCTCTGCGTCAGCCTGGTTAATTGGTCATGTGAGTGGGGTACTTATCATCTATTAGTCAATATCATGCATTCCTACTCTCACTTCCACATTTCCATTGGGTATATTATATTCAAGTCAATATTCTACCAACCACCTCTCTCGCCTACACATTCGCAGTTTACTAGTCCAATCGTATCACAAAGACCTTTTCCCTTCTACATCCTGGCCTATCACAGCGAGTATCAACATACCCCCTATAGTGGATGTTGGCTTGCCAAATAGAGACGTGCACCTACCATGATTGGTGGCTTACCTTGTTGCGAGGAAAAGGCATACGGCCATAAGCCAATAGGAAGGCGTCTAGGGCCTGGAAACCCAAATGCAATTGGGCAGGGCGGTCAAACTTGGCCCAATCCGTGATGAGGAACTCGGGATCATGCATAGAATCTGAGAGGGATTTCTATATTGGGACAGACCACGTGAATATTTTTTATTGTTTACGTGCAAGTGCATAGAAAAAATAAAGTAGTCAACGGTTTAGTATGTGTTGTATTCATATATAATGTTCTGTTTGGGTAAGTCAATATAGTGTGTATGATTATTTCAATAGATAAAGATGTAAGTGGTATGCATGCATGTACGTATATATATGATAGGGGACTCACAAAGGACATGGTCGTAGGCATCTTGACCTGTTCCGCCACACCCCCAGACAAGTAAGGGGAGAAGGCAGTGGTGTCACCAATGCTGAAGGTGTAGGGTCCTGTTCAGGACAGGTCAACAACATAATATGACACTGTTTATATGGCAACATAAAAGCAAACCCATAATCTAATCATAATCATCCTTTGCCCTCTACCTACAAGTTGTCAAGCATTGTTTCCCCTTTCCTTTCTGCTTTATCTCTAGTCTTATATCATAATGACACTAGCATGCAATTGGTCCATCTAAGAAAGACAAACAGAGGTAAGTTCTACCTAAAACTTTGATTAGACGAGAGGCACAGCCATTGAGCTCGGTCATTCCCTTAATTTCTGAGAAGGTCACGTAATCTCCATCTTCAAAGCCATGACGACGTTCATCCAGACAGGTTACTACCCCCTCTACCTCCTGTAGGAGAGGAGAGAGTAGGTCAGTGTATGTGTATGTATACCTACATATTTGGTTGTATACATAGTCTACTCTATCATAGGTGTATACATGAAGGGGTAGGGGTAAGTGCAGAAGGACCTAGGGGAAGGAGTAAAGCCATGCAGTTGATTGAGAGAGGAAGATATAATAGGTAGAAGGGTCCCTCCCCTAGGATGAGAGGGTAGGGTATGGCGTCGAGGTGATAATATTGCCACGATTTATCTGGAGTCTAGTGGCGTATGATATTATGCATAATAATATAATAGTAAAATAGTATAGCATGCATGCATGTATGTAACCGTGCAGACATCTGCTACTATATACCAAAAGAGAAAAGAGGAAGAGAGAGAAAGAGTAAGAGGCTAAGAAGTGTACAGAGGTAGCTACCTGGGTGATGGAGGCAATGAGACAGCTGCCTGTAGGCTCTCCTGTAGTGTCTGTCACTACAAACTGCGCACCGTTATCCACAAAGATGTACCTACCTCCACATGAGACCAATATTAGTTCGGCGTCAATAATAATGGGACTATACCATTGGTTGCGCACAAATTTCATTATTGAATGGGAATATACGTTAAGGAAAGCAGTAGATGGTAAGATGTATAGGAGGTATATGGTAGGTATATAGTAGGTCTATAGTAGGGTATATAGTAGGGTATGTAGTAAGTATATAGTAGGGTATATAGTAGAGTTTATATTAAGTATATAGTAGAGTTTATAGTAAGTATATAGTAGGGTATATAGTAAATATATAGTAGAGTATATAGAGTAGAGCATGTAGTAGGGTATATAGTAAGTATATAGGAGAGTATATAGAGTAGAGTATGTAGTAGGGTATATAGTAAGGTATATAGTAGGGTATATATCCTTCCATATACTAATACATACCCGAAGAGACCGGCAGTACGGGCGACAATGAAAGAGATATTCAAACGATGGGTGATGGCATTAATCCTAATCTGTTCACTAAAGGGTAAGGTGGTAGAGAGAACCACCTAGGGTATGAAGGCAGGGTAAGGAATGAAGAACATAGTTACCAAATGGTAGTTAGCGAGGAGGAAATAAATGAGATAAGAAAAAAGAGTGGGAAAAGGAAGAGGTCTGTCAGCCATAATAGGTGGGATATCCACTAATGATAATGACCATGTCCCCACCTGTAGTGTACCTCTTAACACTTACTATCCATGACAACCAATAGTTAGACCATAGACAGCCAGCTATAGTACAGCTATAGTATACATGAAGCTACCATTGGTGTAATTCCCCAGGAAGTGGTTTCAAGACAACATTTTCTCACCCTCCTACCCTCGTCACCTGTACCTGGCCCAATCACCAGCTCTATCGCCTTTACTAAACTCTTCTCTACATTTATTAGGTCAATCCTCTATACCCATGCTTACTCTCCATCTTTAGGTCTGTCACCGTGTCCATGATCACACCAATCACCATAGTCCTATACAATACCAACCAATCATGTAGAAGCCAACCTACCCTAAACTGGGAGAGGAAAGCCTCCTCTAGGGGCCCATCATAAACATTGACAGGGACATAAGAGTTAAGCTCCTGCATGACGTCATATCAGGTCAGCTAACCCAATCATCAATATACAATCCTTTGTGACTGGTTCAGTTATTGTTCTTAAGGTTGGGTAGATGTGATCCAATTATATTGGGTATATTTATGTGGCCAATAGTATGACAACATGGGATATATAGATATGGATAGAATATATATATATGTATATGCCTGGGAGTATGTAGACCATATAACCTCTATATAACACCATAGTAACCATAGTAACCATAGTAACCTACTCTCTCGCCTATAAACCTCCCTCCAAACCTACCTGGAGCTTAGGAGCAGATACAGTAGCCCTTGACTGGCCAATTTCACTTTCTGTCACAAAGAACTGTAGGTTTCACCATGTTAATGATGGGTTGTTTGCCGTGCAGTATGGCATATATTCATATCTACATGAACATATACACTATGAATTCCTATTTCCTCTCTTATAAAATGGTCCAGGAATGTCGTTTCTAGGTAACATATGATGGTACATTCCTATGTACTTTAGATCTTTTCTCTGATTAATGTTCACATGCTCCAATAATATTTTCACTGAAAGTCTAAACTCGCTATGACTGTCTAAGGGACGAGCCCGAAACAAAAATGTTGCCATAGTAATGAAAACAAGTTGAGTGCCTAGCACCTTATTGGGGATTGGAACAGGTAAGTATGTAGATTTAGATGGTATGTGATCTTGAATGAGGGATACAATAATGCTACATAGGTATACATATAGATGTATAGATGTATTCATGTATAGCTAGATTCTTCTGTAACCTTACTCACTAAGACCCACCTGACTGGAAAGATCAGTGATTTTGACTGGCTCAGGGTCATACAGTGTTATGGACTTGACACCCCCCAAAATCACGTTTTTGGCTATAATAGGTAGACAATAAAGCAATATGTGAGCATCATCCAACAAGCATCATTCCCAGACCCCTTCCTTCCTCTGACAGGTTGTCCTTTTCGTCCCGTCCCACCCCTCCCCGTCACATAGCAGCACTCTTTATCTCCTGGTTCTCTTTTTCAAAATATTTCTTCTCTCATGCTCCCTCTTGATCCATAGGCACACTCCTGTCAATATCAACCCACCCACCCCAACCTCGCCCACCTTATATCTACCTACCTATTTCAATACCAAGACCCCCCAGACCAATGACTAGTACGTTGGCCGCGTTCATTTTTTTCATAGCCTCAGCGCCTAGCACGTAGCTGAGAAAAGAATGTTTGGCGGGAATTATTAAAAAATGTAGAGAGAGTACCCACCGAGCCACACCATTCCATA
The DNA here is from genome assembly GCA_002751075.1 of Ichthyophonus hoferi. NCBI lineage: Eukaryota > Ichthyosporea > Ichthyophonida > Ichthyophonidae > Ichthyophonus > Ichthyophonus hoferi. The sequence goes on from NAOQ01000415.1 coordinate 14,944, forward strand.
GAGCATTAAAGGTCATGGTTTAAGCAAACAATAGAGGGAAGAGTTAGTAGTGATCTAATATATGACCATAGACAAGCCACATTTCTATAAGGCCTGCAGGCTGTATCTCTTATGGAGGGTATCTCTAAGAATATTGACCACGAGGTGGCTGGCTAATGAAAGCAGCTGGGCAGTATGATACCAACAAAAAACCAAGCACAAGTCACCGATGTTATTTCTAAACAACACATACACTTAAGTTAATATATAAGGACACTTACAGCTGGCGGGAGTAGAGACTTTCGTCGATCTCCACATCCTTATTGTCGGACTATTAGTTGTCAAGGAACAAATTCGGTGTAAACAACAAGATCAAGACATAGCTACCCATCCAATCTCTTTACACCTGCCCGTAAGGCGAGATACATACTTGCCCAACAAACAAAACCCCTAAGGTAATTGTAAACATTAGAGGTCTACACAAGTATAAGCAAGTATACAATCCATACCAGCCAGTATATAACTCAAGGAGCAATAAAAAAAGAAACGAGAAAATACAGACACACTGTCTTGCCCTATACAAATACATAAAGGGATAAAGGGTATCCTAATAACTTATATAGTAAACACAAAAGTACAATAAGGGCTACATAAAAGTGGTGCAGGTGCGCGAGCTGTCTTAAGAGTTAGTAAAAAAGATACAGTAGAAGCCATGTTGATTTTCAAAGCAGGGTGTTTCTCCTAGAGCTTAACTAAGGCTTAACCGGTGAATTGCTGGATATCTGTTGGTGACTTTTATCACAATACTATCTACAAATACACTAACTAAAAACAATTTTGCACTACCAAGATTTTCAATCCAAACCTGAGCAACTAAAATAGAATTAAATGCTCAATTAACATAAGCAGTACTATTGGATAATAGTAATTAATAGAAACTCCATTGGCTGTTTATCCCGCAATTTCTAGTTGTGAAATGCAAGAACATATTTTGGATAAAGCAATGTTATATAGGAAACATAAATTGTAGATGGGAATTAAACAAGGTTGCTTATATATAGTATTGTTATCAAAGAATATTATTCTTCAACGATTTTTCACACACCACGCTAAGCCATTTCCAATGTCACAATGACCAACCATACCGGTAAAAAAGTTTGTTTAGACAGGGAAGTAGGTCGGAAAGACAAAAGAACACCCTCTCCCCCTCCCGATGATAAAGTTGACAAGGCACTGGAAGAGTGAGTGACATTTTATTCATATGTTCTTAGATCAGAACAGTCATCAGTCTATATCTAAATTTCTGTTTGCTTTTCAGGTTGTTTTATCATTTCCTTTTCTGTAAGGCAAATATGGTCAAGACGAAATAAAGCCCCAAGTACACCAAGTACCCGCTTGTGGGTATTGGGAGGTGAGAGTAGATCATTGTTGCTGTTTTAGTTGATATGCAATTCCTTTACAGTGAAGCCATCCGTCTACTGTTAGAGGAAACAGAGCGGGCTAAGGACAGGAGTAAAAGTCTGGGGTCAAGTGGTTGGTAGGTAGTTTCATACAATCCGATGTTATAATTATTGTTATTATTATTGTTATTGTGATTATCATTATTGCCATAATCATTATTATTGCTCTTGTTATTATTAATATTATTATTACTAATACTAATACTAGCACCATTACTATTATTGCTATTGCTATTATAACCATCATTATTTCTATTATTATTGTTAACTAGAACTACCCAGTAGTTTGCTGTAATGATCTTAACACCATAAAGTTGACACCAGAAAATATAGATATGTCTAATATTGTTTTACTTTTATATGTATTTGAAGAGAGAGACCGGATAAGTTTACAACCAACTTTTGTCACAGGAGTGCATCCAAAAGGAAAACGTTAAACCGCCGTTTTCTCCTATCAACGATAACGGCCACAAAACAGCACAACTGTCGAATAGAAAGTAAGTTGCCATTTATTTCCTTTTACTGCCTGTCAATATTCTATTTTTTACTTACTCTAATGATGCTCTCCTGCATTTAACTGCATTGTGTACAAGTGTGTTTTGTTTAGGTGTTTGCTTGTACATCTACTATTGAGAATCTAGTGACTAGTGCAGAAAGTTGTAATGGTCTTGTAGTATTACTGGGATCTCTAGCTCTATGTGTTGTAGTCCTTTATTTTTTTCCTACAATTAACATGCAAAGGATATTCATATCTGTTTGAACAATCGATAACATATAGTACTATTGTATCCTATGTAGTTCAGAAAAAGAGAGTGTAAAGAGGGAAGAATATATGGTTTTAGGTGTCATCAAGGCCTGTTTGTATGTGTTCACGAGTATGTACATATTGTTGTATTAATAGAACAATGTGTATGAGTATGAATGTATAACTGTATGTGATCATTTTTGTATTTAGTAGGGTTCTATCCCATGCTTTCTTATGGCTATAAGGCGTGGTGTTGGCTATAAAGAACTGAGCATTGGTTTATCACAGAACCTGCCTCGTTGCAGACCAAACTAAAAAGATCAGCAAATGCAAACTCCTCCTCTTTGCATAGGTAAGTGCGCATTCATACACTTATTCATATACAAATATTCGCATATATATATACTGGTAAGAGTACAGGAGGGTCAACACTTTCTATTTTTTCAGGAACCAATACAGAAACAAGCCTGACGGAGAATGCCTTGGAACCCCCATGAAGGAGAAAAAAGACACTGATACAGTTATTAAGAAACCTACTACCAGAGGATAATTTCTGAAAGATATATGTATTTAATTAAGGTTGAATGACTAGGAGTGATTATATATTTATTTATGTAATCACTGCTTGCTTTGAGATAAATAGAGACAAACGTTTGAGTTTTTTTCATTATTTTCAATATAGATTCTAATTTAAAACCTTCCAATGTTTTTAACTGGTTGTTATCATACATTTAATTTTGTATCTTACCACTGATAGGATGAGGTCACACCCTTCACCCCATGGTAAAATTGAATAATTTTAAAACGAATTCTGTGGAGTATTTACTACACGATAGATTATATGTTAAGACTAACCTGGTAAAGGTGTGTATATATTGGCTATAGAGAAAGAACCTAATATTTCCTTTGCTATACACTGTCTTGCAACTATATTTTTATAATAATGGTCGATGGTTGTCGGATACTTTCAGCTAGAACGTTTTCCAAACGTTTATTTGTGTTGTTATAATAAGCTAGTACGTATATAGAGTTAATTAATTATAATTGTGTGAAGTACCTAGTTACTAACCTCTCCGTGATTGGTTAGTAGTTTTGTACACAGAACTATTAATCAGTAAGGAACCATTGGATTAGCGGTACAAGACTATTACTATTAATAGAGATGTTTTAATTAATAGTAATTAGCTTTCACAAAGTTATAGATTATGGCTATCGATTAGATTGGGATCAACAAAATTTTAATTGTAATCTTGGGACATTATCCATTGATACCTTTACTGTTATCGGCGGAAATGGCGGAAACTATATAACGTATAATAAGGCTTCATACAAGGACCGGAAATTATTATCAGTAAATATACGTTTTACCTGACTATATGTTAGTCTTTTATTTTGTTCCTTAAATAACAAAATGCAACCAGAAAAAGCGCCTAAGAATAAATATTTTAAGAGGGCACTTCCTTTGATACCAAGGTCCATTTCAAGGGGAATCCGTACAGAAATGAAGAGAAAAGTAATAAATCTTCCATCATCTTCAGAGGACACTCAGCCTACAGACGCTATTCCTACCAAGACGTTTATACCTGCTGTCGATCCAATATATCAGCCACTCCCATCATCATCAAACAGTAGTTCGGACGAATCTATGCACACCTTATCTACTTCTGACGGGTATATTACTGACATTGGCGATGTGGAATAAAATAATAATGTTATCTATGTTGGCTCCCGCATAGCTCGGAAAGGGTAGGAACTGATAGCTTGGCCCAGTCTGACCTGGTAGTTTCAATTCTAGATAACAGCTGCAAGACCAAAATACACAAATTAATAGCCAGTGGACACCAAAACATATTTTTTAAAAAAGTGCAATTAAGCTTTTGTTTCCTGGAAAGATGGCGCAGTTCCGGAAGCAACTTTTAAATTGGTACAAGTAATACTCGGATCAAAATA
>NAOQ01000415.1:21339-32496 GCA_002751075.1 Ichthyophonus hoferi
TGAATATTAATAAACAAATTTTCATTTTTTTGCTGTTTAGGGTTTGTGTTTTTTTTCATTTTTCAATATATATAGTGAGCTATTTAAACAGGGATGAGGAATAGAAGAATAATAATGACTTCAGTATATAGCCATGATAATGTTTGAAAGGTTCGTAGTAGACCAACCTCGTTAATGCAGAGCGGAGATACATTTGGCCCAGCATGTTTAAGAGTAAATGACAATAGTTGCATGCTAGACCCAATTGTAATTGGCCAACGTTATATAAAGTGTACGCAGATCTTTCACTCTTTCAGGAGTCGGAGAGGTCTTCACTAACATTACAGGTTCTTGTAAGACCGTTGACTCCATATGGGAACGTAGTTCGATCTAAGTCCTGATAAACATGCGGATGATGAAATGACCACTCTTAGATTAGTTTATTGCCAATTGCACAACGTTTCCTACCAGGCAAATTGTTTTGTCGATAAAAAGTCTGAGAGCCCTTATATTTGTTAAGTAATTAGCTAACGAGCCATTCAATTAAGGATGCATAGTATTCGGGTATCGAGATGGGTGACAATTCTTGCGGACCAAGTGCTCATCTGTGAATTATAGATTCGAGTTAAGATAAGCTAAAATAATTATAGGAGGCCAAATGATCTTCTGTGAATTGTATTAAGCAGTAAGAATCTTTAAAATCCCTAGCCGAAAATCGGAAGACATGATGAACTTTAGTAGATTAACTTAGCCAACCATGCCATTGTTAGATACAAAAGCTAATTAGTAATTGGAAAAGCACGTGGAATCCTGGACAAAATCAATTAGATTACATCTACAAGATGGGACACTAGCCATCCGTTAAGGTACTGGCAGCATAGGTGCTTCTATCGTTGAGTATTTGTGGAAGGCTAGCAAGCCATTCAAATGCGGATACAATAGTATTCGAGTATGAGAGAAGATCAGAAAATTCTAGTCGGCCTCTGCAGCCTTTCGTGATTTGTATTAGCCAATAAGAATCTTTACGATCAGTCCCAATGACATTAATGAACACAGCTATGATTGACACGCGAAAAATGAATCTAGGGCAATAATATACCAATCGAATACCTTTTAATTATCTAATCGACTATATATATAATATTATGATATTGGTTAAATAAATAATAATAGAACTATCTCAGATTCTTATATTTATCAAATAACTTTGATACAAGTGTTGATATAATTGAATCAACGGCTAATCTATGATCATTGTATCCAATCAAAAACTATATCTATCTATATACCCCAAGAAGAGCTCACAATAGGAAGATCACTAAGGGGGCAGACTACCGTCACCATTAATAGAACACTAATTGGATCAATGCTGCATACAGTAGCCTATAAATAGTACTCAGTAACCGTATAGCTAACTACCCATAGTTTAAGACAGGGCCTGCCTGCTAGTATAGATAACTAGAATAGATGGATGCTGTAAATATATAAACCTAAACAAACTATAACTTGTAGACTTTCAGATATTACCTGCTTCTAATAAATCACAGGGCCAGCAGCCTTTAGATGTACGTATAGTACAGCTTTACTAGTCTAGTTGCAATACCACAATATTATGATACTATAATACTATTTTACTATTACACTGCTATATTATGATACGATTATATTATGATAATATTATACTATTGTACTATTACACTACTGTATTATCTTACTGTTATAATGTTATAACATTATGTTATTATACTGTGCTGCTATACAATAATATTACTGTATTATTATATTATTATACTTTTATACTTCTGTACTATTATACTATTATATCATCATACTCATAACTAATAGAATAATATATTATTATATTACCATACTATTATACTACTATATCATTCATTATATTATTATACTATAATATCATTATACTATTATACTATTATATTATTATACTATGATATCATTATACTTTTATATTAATATATTATTATACTATTGTATTATTATATTGTTATAGTATTATATTATTATATTATTATACTATTATACTATTATACTATGATGTTATAAGCCATATGCACATTACAAAGACCCCTTGTGATCTCTAAGATAACAAGATAACATGACTAAAGGGTTTAATTATAAAGAGAATTATTGTAAAGCTTCCAGGTATCTCCTCTAGTATTTATGATATAACTTCCAATTAACGAAAGGAGGAGAAGTGCACAAACTAAGCGCTAACTGCTTGACTCACTGTAATATATCCTGAAAAAGAACAACATTTGTTTTCTTTTGTCTAACCCGCGGACTGAGGTATTGTCTTAGTTGACGGCTCATACTAGGAAGTAAAAGGGATTTGATTCGAATATTTTTTTCGGTGATCACCAATGAATTGAGCAGGCGTTAATTAGTCCTCCGCCAATTTTCTAACCTGCCAGTATATCTAATCTAATCAGGTAATTAATAAATTATTTACGTATTGAAATTATATAATGGTAGTGCAGAGCTTTACCGTAAACTCGCGCATTTTTCGTATCTACGAGCGTAAAAGAAGTAGGAATTGAGATCTAAGTTAATTGTATAATTAGAAAAGGCCTATGTAACAACTATATCTTTATAAGTATTGCACCGCCAATTGTCCAATGAACCTAATTATAAGTAACTAAAGGATGAATAAAGTTAACCAATGAGATAGTGCAGTGGAGGTTAATGTCCTCGGTTATTAATAAATTAAAATAATCCTAATTACTCGCTTAAAATTACAACAAAAATCAACAGAGGCCATGACCTGTTCTTCCCCGTTACAACATACAGTTGGCTAGCTAGACCTACAAGGATTGTACAAGGATTGTTTTAAATTTTAAGTATTATATATTATATAAGTCAAAGATAACAAGTTTATGTCGATAGGCCGATTTCTCAGAGTAATCCTAGGTAATGAGAGATAGGGTTCTACCGTAGCTTGGAGCCAGGGTTAGTAATAGGCGGTGTCGGAAGGGGGTGGAACCTAATTAAAAATTGCAAAGAATAAGGATGTAAACAAATCAATATTTAATGCATGTTAATGCTTGTGTGCAGGTATACACATGCATATATGGATGTAGAGATATGCACATAGACTAGTACGGATTTGTTTTTTTTTTTGCATATGCCTATATATATTTATAAGCTATTAACTATGGACCCCTTGAAGAGCAAAGATAAAAAAATAAAAAATAAATCAATTAGGTAATAAGAAGTGAGGAGGACATATGACTGATATCGATGGGAAGCGTTGTCTTATAGCCAAGCTATGGGATAATGGCAGGTGGTGGGGATGGTACAAAGTTATCCTCACTAACTACTCTCTTGAATGGGGCACAAGGGTGTTCTTTCTGTATACTGTTGCTTGAATTTAGCTTGTTAGCTGTAGAGACGGTTAAACGGGCCGGCTGAATTCCGTTACAGACATCTGCTCTGAATCCATACACACGGAGATCAAAGTAATGTTGGGCGTACTCACCCAGGGAGATAGAGACATTAAATACTAGTAGCTCCAACATTTTACGTTCTAATTGGTTCATACTTTCTAATGTGACGTCAGGAAGGACGACAAGGTAATCTGAATTCCATACTGCCTGTGTAGGTGTAGGGGTAGGAGTAGTTGTACGTGGATATATTGCGTATGAGGATGTAGATTCAATAGGTAGGTGAGAGCGTATGACCATAGATAGATTATGTAGTATGCGTAGAGGATGGGTAGGGTAAGGAGAAAATATATATTGATCGATGAAAAGAAAGTGTTTGCAATTGTTAGCTCTATTTGTGACTACTTCTCTTTCTCTCTGTGAATGTGTTATTATGGTAGGGTAAAGTAGATGCAAAGTTAGGTAGACTAGATAATAGCAATAACCAGGTCACAGTGGGAAGAGTTGAACTTCATTATAGGTGCTGCTTATTAAAATGAATATAACTTTGCAAATACATAAATATATAAAGTAACCTCAGTTATAAATAAGAAGGGAAGGGATTATAATATACATGGACAGGGAGTAGATATTATATTGGTGAATTAGTATAGCTATAGGAGAATAAGGAGTAAAATATCTTATAATTGAAAGTTAAAGGCATTTAGTTAAAAAAAAGCAGGCATATAGGCCTATATATGTATCTATATGCATGCATTATATTATAATAGCATTTATATAATCAGATCTAGCTCTATCTACCTACCTGATCATCCCATACTTTAGAGGCTAGTATTACAGCCCCCAAGATCACTCGCTTCCAATTGGCTGGTTGAAGGACCAATCCAGCATTGTGCAGTCTTGTAATATAAACCATAGTCAAAATTATAGTGGATGCCTTAAGGACAGCTGCCTTAAAAAATTTAGAGAGGAAGTCGTGGATCTCCATAACACTGAGGAGGCGGGTACGATAATCCGAAGAAACAAAAAGCTTCTGATAAAAATAAATTAATATTAAAATTAATATTAGAATGAAATAAAAATCAGTAAATTAGTATATAATGATAATATAATATAATAGTAATGATAATAATAACAGTAATAATAATAGTATTAATGAATTGTGTGATAGAAGTAGATTGAAAAATGAAAGTTAAATTAAACTGTATAAATGAAAAACAAAAAAACAAAAAGTGACAAAAAATATATGTAGAAGGTACGTAGTAGAAAGAGAAAGACAATAGAATTTTAAGGTGGTATGAAATTATAGGTTGACGAATCAGATAGGGTACTCCTATCTGCAAATTTGAACTTCTGTGCCTTTGTAATTAAATATTTGAAGGGATACAATACTATATGTAATACGGTTATAATGAGAGATATAAAGCAATCATACTGTAAGGGGATGTTTCTTCTCGTCAAAGATTGAATCAAATTCAGGTAAACATTTCTCTTCGAATACCTTCTTGAACGACATATAAATTGCTGTGGAGACACTGTAGGGGTGACTGTATAGTTAAGGTCTGGATGGATGAATAGATAGATGGATGTACTAATATAGTATAATGAGTAAGTAAAATGTATGAGTATTGTTTCATGCATGTATGTACATGTATATAAAGAGGTATGTAAGTGTGGAGATCTGTGGGTACAGGTGTGGCTGTATCCATAATATGTTACTATGGCTGTATGCATTGTAAGCATTATAGTCATGATCACTCACCAACTCAGTATCTCACTCAAATCAGGCTGGTCAAGTGTCTGATCAACAAACAATGTAGAACAGGAATTAGACCGTAATCCAACTCCCTTTAATCCTGCTGTTGCTTTTTTCTTTATATTTTTATTATTGTGTTCTGTGTGCAAGGATATAGTTACATCTTGACTAAGGGTACGTTTTGTATTACTTTTAGCTATCGGCTGGCCTCCTCCTTTTATGCACCTGCGTACTTTGGCTACTTCATCTGCCCCCACGGATTCATGGAACTCAGAGTAAAACGCACTACTGCTTCTTCTTGTAGAAGTGCTTGTAGTATCTGGAAATGTCACGGAAATATGTTGAAGACCACTACAATCATGTTTGGTACGAGGTAGTGTATTACGTGTAACCATGGATTCTGACCGTTTATTAGGAAACTTTTCTTCTATTATCTCAGTATTTACTATGTCTATTAATTGCGAAATACTTTCTAAGGCGGCAGGGGTGGACTGATGGCGTTTTTTCCTGTAGCGGGTACTAGAAGATGTTTTAGATTTGGTTAATTTGTGCTTTTTTATAAGGCCTGACATTCCTTGACCCATTTTTGTATAGGGTTTTGCTGCTGTTACGATTGTTATTGTTGTTTTGTTGTTGTTGTTAATTCTTAAATACAGATCCAATCAAGTGATCATTACTGAAACTGGTCAAGCAATATTAATCACTACTAGTTATACAATTGGTGTCCGATCGCTATGGACAAATCAATAGAACTGACAGAGTTTCTGTTCTTATTGAGATGACTACTATTGCTTTTTTTAAAATATGAAGCAAATGATGAACATCCTAGGAATCATAAATGAATATTCACTCCATAATAGGTGGATAATTCGTACTTTCCTCATTTACAATTAGGGCCGATCCCGTAATACGTTAAGTTAGATCTAATGTGGGAGCTGCGGTTATGGCTGGCTGCTGGTCACCGAAGATCAATTATCTACTATCGTCCTCATTTGAATGCTAATTACCTCATTAACATAAAGGGCTCACAGTATGTATTGACAAATCAATTTACTTGTTGATAACGTTATGCAATTAACTAATATCGGACCAATCATTTCACAAACTGCTTGTTATCAGAACTTCGGAGTTAATGGTCTTGCAACAATTTTGATTGTCAGTTGTAGAGTGTTTTTTATACCAAAGCCATTTTAGAGTGAAAATATATGTCTTTGAGAATACTGTATACAAGCAAATGTGCTGTGCATACATGCATCCCGTGTATATGTATTCAGCCATATTTATATGCATGCATCTGGAACGTGCTGCTACAGATCTAAATAAATTTTAAAAAATACCAAACGTCAGTTTTATTTATAGATTTGTATAATACCTATATTCTATCTAAATCGTCGATGAAATGTAGTAATCTTATCTATTAAACGTTTGCCTCGGATCCAAGATCTATCAAAATTGAGTGGTAGAGATCCTGCAACTAATAATAAACCATTTTAGATCATGTTTGGGGTCCAAATAATATCTTGCCTAAGCATCCTGCCTAGATACACACTTGCACTTTTATACTCTTTTAGTCATGTAATTGTTAAATTTATATTATGTCTATGTTGCGCTGGTGAGAATTATTTTCAGTTAGTCATTCTAGTTAACTAACTGCCTATCCAATATAATTTAATTCTCCAACTATAATGCGAGTGCTACAATACAAGTATTTATATTAAACGCTCACCTAAAATGTCATTGTCTTTAAACATATCGCAGGTTCTCTCTCCTGACTGAATACAATCTCACATAAATACTTTTCAAGATGTCTACCTAATATACTATGCTACCGACTTTACTCCACACTTCAAAGTCACAGAGACAGAAATATGCTGGAATATATGTAGAACCAGCAGCAAAACAGCCCAAGGAAAACCTGTGCATATTTATACACAAATGCCGTTGATAATAAGTCCATCCATATCTTCAAAACATATCTGGATCTGATTGCTACAACTTCTCAATAACAACAGTAAATTTGCATAATGTTTTCGAAAACATACGGAGAGAGGAGGGGAAAAAGTTTTCCTGCTGCTGCACAACTGCACAGCAAGAAGCTCAATATAGACAACACACACACACTATAGTATAGCGCCAATACCAAAAACCGAACTTAGTCAGACATAAATGAATCTAAGTGTGGAACTAGCACTAACAATATCCGGCAGCAATCACTGTGATCATTCTCCAAGACTACATATTTCATTTGGGCATTCGTATGCATGCAACCCTTTCAAAGGCAAATAGGTAGGTATTGAAGATATATATTCACATAAATCAGACAATTATTGAGAAAAATCAACAATTACATTTGCGAGCGGCAAATACGGAATTTGAAAAAATACACAAAAAACTACTGCCTCTTGTTTAGTACGAACCCAATTAATACTTTACATATTCTTACAAGAACACGCCACGATATGGCTAATAAAAGCACAATCTGATTACGCAAATATTATCACTTTATGCTTTATACTATCAGAAAACTCTATATTGGGAATGCAACGCCCTAAGCAATAAAGGGCTGAACAATCGTAAAAGGTAGGATAGTCTAGTTCCAAATCCATGTTGACAATCGGGTAAATAATATCTTCATCCTGTTTTTATTATTGGTTTGAGTGTTTAATCATAAGAACCCACTCTAACAGCGATTCAATGATGCCATTCTAGTGGATCTATCAGTTTAAACCAAACTTTAACCAATATCATCATCCACATACCAAGTCTAAACTTCGTAAATATTAAAAAAAAATGTCGAAAGTCTCCACCATCAGGATATAATTGTTGTACATGGATAAAGACTTGTATTACGTATATAAAATGATTTATCGTCTTAAACACAAACTGCATTTGGCAGTGAGCTCGCCCTGGGACAAATCATCGGCTATTCGCGGAAACAGATGGCGTAGGAAAACACCTGAATAGATTAATGTGAAAAGGGTTAAGGTAGTACTATACTGCCAGGACAAAAAGAACATTGGCTAATCAAACATGGCCAATAAGTCAACCTTTATAAATCGCAGTTTACTAGGCAATCCCCAAGCATTTTCTAGAACTCCCGTGTTAGTTAAAGGTATGGAAAACGTAGTTTAGCGTGGGAGGTGGTACAGTGTAACACTCAATAACCTACCTTTCTTGCTTCTGCTGCAAAGCTCTTAGCCTTATCATCATCATTGAAGTGGGTGCGCAGAGTAATCATGATGGTTTCAGCGTCCTGAAATACAAACCCCAGATTAGGTTAGTATTCGATATTTACAATATCTGTATCTCAAACGGGCTATCAAACAATGAAAAGTAAATAGGGAATTTGTGAACAATCCAATTTGGTATTAGGAAGTCAAAGCGAAAAACAACAACAAAATGACTCTTAAATAATAAGCACCGTGGGTTGTTGACACAAACTACCTCTCTACATAATATAGATACATCCCGCACTCTATGATAGGAAAGGAGCTATGCATATTAACCCACCTCCAATGAGCAATCAGCCAGGTTTTTCGAGGTGGACAATAGCATATCAACAGCTTCGGCCTTCTTATTAGGGTGGACACAGGCTAGAGCCTTGGCACCTACATCCCACATCACCCATTATTAGAATGTATGTGGAAAAACTTAAAAAGTTTGATGGGCATGTCCTTATTCTATGCTTATGACTGAGGGAATGTTAAATCTACAAAATGACGTAGTAATAAATATCAACACAATGATATTAGGGGGCTATTAGGATAGACATATATTGTCATTAACATCGCTTTAATGGTATAATAAGGAGGTAAACAGCAAGTAAACAAAGGGGGCAGTCAAGCATTAATATGATAATGCCATAATTATAAATAAGTAAAAACAGCTGATATTGCTGACCGAAGAAATATAAAGACTAAAAGTTGATTAGTGCAGTAAAAATAAGATGCAACTAATTGGCTCTCTTCATATGCCAATTGATTACCCAATAAAAAGATAAGAGTGTGATATAGGCAACATATTCAAAAAGTGCTTGAAAAATAAACCAATGAGAAAATGGTCAAAGAAAGGGAAGATATCAAAGGAAAGAGAATAAACCGATAGTCCAAAAAAGGATCCTAAAGCCCATATTGCAACGCATTTGTATCTTATACCACCAAAGAAACCGAAAACAAAAACAAAAACAAAAACAAAAATGTATAAAAATAAGAGGGGCTCACCCTGGCAGACATCAATGGGGGTAGTATGGTGGGATAGGAAGTCGGCATTGAAGTCAGAGACATTCTTGCCATCCATCAGGCTAGACAGTTCACTTTCAACTACCTTTTTGGTCACGACATGGATAGCACTGTCTTGACTTACTATATGTATGTATGTATGTATGTATGTATGTATGTATGTATGTATGGTTTATATGCATAAGAAAGTGTACAGGAAGTAGGTAAGAGAATGGTCAATAGAGTTAACTTATCCCTTTTATAATCTATCCCTATCCTAACTAAACATACCAAAACACATTGAAGTGTTATCTTATAATCATATAATGGCCATGTAAAAATATTACCAAAGAGAGGAAAAAGAGCGTCAACCATATTTTGAGACAGAGACTATCAAATAAATTAAAAAAAACAACAAACATGCAAGCCATAGTGTACCTGCAGTAGCTAAAACGCAGATCCAGTAGTGGAGAGCACTGTTACTGGCCTCCAGGGCCTTGGCTTGCTTCAGTGCCTTGGCTACAAGTAGGTATCTCTCTATATATGGCCGGCGGATATGTTATTTACCTCGGTTCTCTCATTAAACAATGATAACTAACTCAGTTCACTAGCTGTCATCATAAATACTACTTTATCACTTCTTTCTCTTATTATTATCTTTTCTTGATCACACATGGGATGTTAGTTTATCCATTCTACCAGGGTCACTGTCAATACTACTATTCTATTTGCTCAGTCTGGAACATATTATAACCACATTAAAAGACATCTTGCACATCTTGCACCAAAGAGATTGCTCTGAGGGAGATGAAAGCTAACGGGATAGGTAGATGTATATACAAATGAACCATATGATTTGCCAACAATCGCACATGTACATGCTGCAGAAAAATACAGGCCAACACAGGAACTTTTAGTGTATAAATAACGCTAACAAGGGAAAGATAGAAGAGTATCAGGATTATTTATATAAATTATATATTAATACCTTTGGAGGTCATTAACTAAATAACATCACGTCGGATTTCCTACAAAAATAAATAAACAAACATAAAATATAGGCCGGAATGTTAAAAAACATGGAGAATATAAAGAAGAAAAACCAAGACGATGAAGGAAAAACAATGAAAACATTAGTAATGAAAAGGGAAAGGGAAAGAACGAAACAGATTGGACGGCTTACTTCTACGAAGCGATACTTGAGCACCCATCAAGTGGGTAGTTACGTCATCCCCGCAATATTCCAATCCCTTGAGGAACTTGATGGCCTCACCAAGTGGATCATTAGTCTGTGGATAGATGAGAATAAATAAGGGTAAGTGTAAGTGTAGGTATAAAATGTATAAATAACGGTGGTGTACAAGATAATATTTGATGTGGAAGGGGAGGGGGAGAGGAGGAGGGGGGGTGCACGTGTACAGTCCAAGAAAGCATATAACAACAGAGGTTCCCATGGTAACGACAAATAGGCATGAAAATATAACATACCGCGGCGAGTTGAGCTCCCTCTGGGTCGGTATCGACTGGCTTGGCCTTGCTGACTACCTCCTCAGTGGCTGCATAAAACGCCGTTGAATTAGAAATATGCGTTAATGTCAACTAGGTTATACAAGTATACAAGCAGAATCGTAGCATGTAACGATTGCGTACAATATTTCCAAATATTTTCCCCCACGTACATAAATACAAAAATGCATTATATCAGTAAAGGAAGGCTTGATAGGTAGCTATAACCGAATGTAAGAAACTTGGTAACAATAAAATAATAAAATAGGATAATCTATCTAAGCTTAGTGAGGACCTT
>NAOQ01000415.1:41482-62244 GCA_002751075.1 Ichthyophonus hoferi
ATACATACATACATACATACATACATATATACATATATACATACATACATACATACATACATATATACATACATATATACATATACTTAATTAAGTAGCCCACATCCTTCCCTCTCACCCGTGCCCACTAATAAACAATGAACCATAATATGAAAAGGTACCTAAAACACATAATTATATTTATCTTTACCCAATAATGTCACTCTCTACTCATATAATATGCATGCATATGTACAGTGTACCACCCTTCACCCAAGATATATACCATATATAGTAATATATACCCTAATATATATCATATATAGTAATTATACACTTTATTAGATACCATACATAGTAATATATACTCTAATATATACCCTATTATATACCATATATAGTAATTATATATAAAGAGAGCACCAACATACCACCATGTTCAGGGATCTTCTTAAGAATGACCTCACATTGCTTAAGTCCCTTTTTGTACTGCTTGGTCTCATAGAAGTTCTAGGTTCACAGTAATTTAGTACATGCATAGTAAATTTATCACCTTCATGATTACGTACAGTCACGAATAGATAGGTTATACGGTATAGTAAGTGATAATGTTGTGCTAAACTACAATGGTGTGAAAAAGGCAAGATAATATAAGGATATGATAGATCAATGACGTATGGATAGGGTCATTGGGGGTAAGGGAGAAAAAAAAAAAGGTTTTTGCTTGCCATGCAGGAAAGAAAGTAGGAATAGGGCTGACGGTATGTATCTGTATATTGGGATAGATATGAACAAAAAAAGTGGTGGTAAGGTTGAAATTATATTGAATGCTACAACAGTCTAGCACGAAAAACAGAATAATAAAAGTTAGTATCATAATACAGGGCCAGGACGTGTACATACATATATACACACACCATCATACCATGATACAGATGTGTGCAAATTAAAACCCAACTTATAAAATGATAGAATAAAATATAGCCTGCATACAACACTTACCAAGATATGTTTGAAAATCTGAGCCTCTTTAGGTTGCAATGGGGCCATGGTTGAAAACTGTGGCAGGAAATGTTTATGAGCATGGCAACGCCACATGTTATGACGTAGAGAATATATTGCCTGTATATGATTTATGGTTCCTTCCTGTTGTCTTGTTACAGCACCCTTTCCATATACAGCAAACCATTTATTGTCTTTTTATTTGTGGTATCATCAGGCTATCAATTTCATTCCACTCCTTAATCTGAAAGGCTTGACTCTTCATCTGGACATCATAAGTCATTTACCAGCCTCTTTATGACCAATATCCAGCCAGTCCTATGTATGTAGGTGGCTTTCACAAAAAGAAAGGGGTGCGAGATAAGCAAAGAGGAAGTGAATGTTGATGGTGAGTAGTCCGTCCTGGGTCTAAATAATATTGGCCTTCACACGAGTAGAAAAATATAACACTTTCACAGAACTGCCTTTGCTTCCACCACTGAGTTCATTTCCTTGGTATTGATAGTTTCATAGGTACTCTAGTACAATAGACTCAGGTCCCTTAAGTATACCAACTGATCCTGTTTTGTCTTCTCTTTTGCCTTCATTCTTCAATTCTTCAATTACATGTATCCTTTAATCTATCCATTTCTTTCCTCACTCTTATTATTATTCCTGTTCTTTTTGATTCTTTCTGACAGCTTCAAACATAATACTATGCTAGTACCTATTTACCTATATAACATAGTTAACGTGAAAAATGATAATAAAGCTTTTCCTAGTTGTATATGCCTCACAAAAGCAATGATTCGAATAAAACAATAATATCCATATGACCTACATGCTCTATATGTATATAATACTATAATACTATAAGACTATAATACTATAATACTATAATACTATAATACTCACACGACAAGGGTCGAGAAGGAGCGCCTTAAACTGTTGCTATTATCCACTCAGTAATTGGGAGAATAAAGTGGTTACAAAACAATCACACGTGGCTAGAAACATTTACCGTGAAATTCTTAAAACTCAAAATCCCCCCACCCCACCCCAAATTAACTTTTTAACCAATTTTCATAATAATGGCTATAGATCTTATCATCATAACTTTTGATATTTAAATATGATACTCTGTCTTTTTAATGCAATTATAATAATATATTATAAAAACCATTATAATTTAATATTATAAGTGCCTAAGTTTTATAAAATTAAATATTAAATACTATAGTACTATGTGTACATGTATATATTAACTCAACCACATAAAATTTGTAATCGTATATATTGGAATCCCCCTTGTGGCTTAAATAATATATTTTCGACGCAGCTTATTATTTTGGCTTGCATTGGCTTATTAACAATAATACTGACAAATGTGTAGATATGGAAGGGTATGTGGATCTACCCTAGCAACTTTAGTTTTATTTAATGAAGAAACTGAAGCGAAAGAATTAAGCGAGTGAAAATCCTAACAAAATTATCCGCTTACACTGGTAGTAAGTACCCAGCTAGAGAGGTGAGATTATGCAAGATACAGTATACTGCTAGCCCTGAAGGGAAGGGACAGTGGTTAGGTAAATATCATGATTAGCTCAAAGAAATGCTAGAATGCAAAGATAAATGGTAGTCTTTACTAGTTGCAATAAACTGTTGGGGTACAAGCGAGCTCGTGATTGTATTCCACTATATAGTATATAGTGGTGGTCGTAGAATAAAGCTCAATTGGTTTATTTGTTCAATAACTTGGCCCAGCGTTACCTTGTAAATATCACTATATAATCCACGAACCTAAAACCCGGGTCACCCATAAACTCTTGAAAAATACCAACCAACATAATAATTCCCCCCCAACTTTTTTTTTTCGGAAGAAAAAGAAAATGGACTATATTACTGGAAGCACAACTTATGAGAACAGCTTCGTGGCATGTTGCATTTATATTTCCTGAATTATGTGGGTTTCTTGGCATTTTCAGCGCCAAAGAATCAGAATATATGTGGATTAAGTCAAGCTATTTAATATATAATGATAATATAAGAATATATAATCATCAGTTATGCAAGATATGAAAGAAAATGAGCAGTGTGTCAAAGCAACTGCCAGGTGAAAATGGCCCAGGGTAGCAAGTAGTGTTTCTTTAACAAAGAGTACTTGAATAAAAAGGTATTGCACAACCACAAACACGATGATACTTCATTCAGGATTGTAATTCCTGGAGTATTTACAACTATAACAAGTTGGAAACTATTGAACTATCCCCTCTCTGCCTATTAATTACTGTTACAAATCCAACTATAACTCTTAAAACCATTATTTCGGTACATTTATTCCCTATACTCGTGGCCATGGCTGGATCAATATTACATAGCAAGTAACCCAATAAGATCAACCTCATGATGTCATTGCTTCTACACATCTTTTCAGAGTTTTGTGGGTAACATATCTATACATAGCTGAAATGTTTTCCATTCATTACAGAATTAAAGAGAAAAATGAGTACCTATCAATTCTATAATATTTAACATCCCATTAAGACAATAGGATACAAATAACCAAACCTAGAATAACTACATTGAATCTAAGGATAATATGATGCCTCTCCCATTCCCAATGGTACATAAATATGATACTCGTAAAAATAAATAATATTCTGCAACCTTCGGTACTGATAATTGTACTGGAGTTCCCACTATCCGTATATATTAGTCTATTGACATTGGAACGCAGAATCCTTAGTTAGAACACAATGCCAATGCAAAAGATGTTAATTGCATCATGCCCGATTTTCATGAATTTAATACTATATACTTTGACTAGCATTTATCTCCAAGCAAAGCGGAAACCACACATTCTGAAAATCATGTACTTACAGTGCCCTCATAATGTTAATTCTACACACGGTCCAATATAATTGGTCCTATATGTCTACTTATGGGAGCAGTAAGAAATGTGTTTCTACTTTTATTAACTATAGTGCTACACTGTGCTTTTTTCTACCTCCTTGTTCAATATTTGAGCCTACTTGATATATTTAAAGAATATAATAAACGCATTACTGTTAAGTACAAAGGGTTCCTATTATATAACTATAATTAAACAGTAATGGATCATGTAGTTTAAGTAGATTTTAGTTATAATCTATGTCTTTCAACTGAGAGGACTATTTATTCACAAAAATATTGATCTCCTCCATCAAGAGGTGTTATGGAACAACTTACTCCCACTAAACATCATCAAATATTTTATTATTACTGCTCGGGTTCACTATCGTTTCAAAATTGAGGTACTCATGTCCACTTGCTACATTAAAAGTATGTACACAGCAGCACTAACAACTAGTCTATATATATATTATACATCGCAGTATAACACATCTCTATCAGCAATAAAAGAATTGCATACCCAACTCGTATTTTCATATTTCTTTTAAACTACTGCTTCCACATTGGATACTGCGTGCACTATCTCCCATTTTACGGGGTGAAAGGGCAGTCATGTATAAATTTAAATAGCAAATAAGATCAGGAGCAGGCAAAGAATATAAATACAAATATATAGTAATAAAACAATTATTACGTTAAAACTCTATCGCTAAAAAAGATTAGATTGCTTCCCATTAGTAGAAGAACCTGATAGCAACTTAAAATCCTATGCCAAAATATTTTCACTGGTACTAAATCCATACATTTGAACTGTCTGAAGACCAAAAATAAAAACTCGAAAACGTTTTCTGTAGGTCGGTTGCAATAATAGCCATTGCTCCACTCTATAGCTAGTCACTTAATGTTAGACGTAGTTGTGCAAGAATGTTTCACAGCTTTAGCCTCTAGAGCAGGGTCAGCAAGTGTTCTTTGGGTTAGCTTGATTTCGAGTATTTCCCTTTGAGAAGATCTAAAGTTGAATATAATTCATTAAGTTGGCCTGGAAAACTTGTTGACCAGGTACCTGATGGGAATCTCCCATTTTACAATGCCTACCCTTTTTCATTTAGAGGCGAACATTAATGATAATATTGAAAATCTTATTCATTTTCTAAGTTATATTAATTAGCAATAGGAACCCTTGTAATTACTGTGTTAAACGTCTAAGATTTATTACTTGAACAATAAATTTGTTTTTTCTGTTCCTACTGAGATTAGCTTTTATACCATTGTTTTTAGACAAGTATCTACGTAAATATTATCTGTTTGTGCTTAATTGTACAACAATACCACTTGAGCAAAACAACTGGTGAGTCTATATATGTATGTCTGATTAGAAAACAATCGATAAAAATTATTAATCCAAATACACCACCCACGATTATTTTCGGTTATGTAATTCTTTACCCAAACGCGATGAATAAACTTCAATACACGAATGAAAACGCATGAAAACGCTAATGGGATCGCCGCGCACCATCAGGTGTAATCGCTAACGTACACTTATAAAATCATGTATAAAATATATCAACAACGGCTAAAATATATGGTCTCTGCATAGTTCTTATTGAAACCGTTGGGTTTGACAATAATAGTTAAATAAGATGCACAGGATGGGTTTCATTCCAGCTAGAATTAGACAAAAGCTGGTATTTACTCGTAAATAAAAAATGAGTACCCAATGTAGAGATTATCCTATTCGGTATCCAATGGAAACAGAGATACAACAATTATACATTCTGTACATAATGCAACTTGAAAACCAAGCAGGATCATAGTATCTACAATAAAAAATAGTAGATAGCAGAGGTAGATTTAACTAAATATTTATAATGAAAAATAGGTTTTTAGCAAGGTAAGATATTATCATATTCTCCTAGAAAGTGATCATTGCATTAAAAAGTCATTGTCATCAATTACTGCCTTCAACTGGGAACACAACGCTTCAATTTCGCTGTTATTCAATGGCTGCGGTAGATACTGGTCTGAACCATAATTCTCAAAACCACCACCTCCAGGCAGGCAATCAAACGAACCATAAAGAGATGGTGGACAGGATAGAGACAAGGTGTCTTGACGAGAGGACTGAAGTGCATTTACCATGGCATTATTCTCCATGACGAGATTCTCCAAATCTAGATCATTAAAATTGATCTGTGGTTTATCCTGGGATGCTTCTGCTATTCCAGGCAATTGTTTTTCGGCATCATAAATTTCGTTGGGGAGAAACATAGGCGGAGTAATACCCATATTTAAAAAACTGTTTGTGCTATAGCTAAAGTGTTCTTCCGAAATTCTTTTGCCCCCATTATTTATTCCTAGATTCAGCTGTGTATCATCTGGAAACGGACTATTCAATGCATGTGCACTTGTAGGGAAATTCAGAGGTGTTTGACACTGCTGGACTTGATTTTCGAGTTTCATTTGCAGTGATTGTAGCTGTTGACTTATTGGTATATCTGGCTGTGGCGGTAGTCCTAGCTCTAGTCCCTCCAAGTCTAGATTTGCTAGGCTCATTGATATGTCATCGTCAAATAGTTTTACTGTGGGGGAAGTAGATGCACATCCAAATCCAGGTTGTGCGGCTTGTTTTACTGCCAATTGCGATGTGACATCGTATATCTTGGCTGCCAGCCAGTCCTTAATCTCATTGACTGCACGTACTTGCCCGTCCGGCGACATCCTGGAAAGCACTTCCCGGGTATCCATTATAGAATGTCTCCGTTGAGAAGTAGATGTATTCTCAAGTTGCATTGAGTTTGGACTGCTTAAAGGTTGTGGTTGATTTTGTAGAATGGGGGGAGAAACTGTATCTGGCTTTGAACTTGCCTTCTTTCCATCTACAGATAGACTGCGTGCAAGGGGCTGAGAACACGGTGGTGCTAAATGACCTCCGAAATTAGGCGCACGTTCCTTTTCTACTGGAGGAAAAAAACTTCCAATAGGTGATGGAGAAAGTGGCGATGAGAGTGGAGAATGAAGAGGTGCGCGACCGGAGGCAAGCCGTGGCTGCTGGTTAGGAGAAACAGAATTGGATCCGTACATCATTTGATTCGGGCTAAATTCCATGTCCATCGGTGACAGAGAGGGAGGAATGTGTGTTCTTCCAATAGAAGGATAGCCCCAAAGAGGGTTACGTTTAGTATATTCAGATGGTCGGCCTAATATAGCTCTGGACGAATGTTTTCGCCTTATGTGATTGCGAAGAGAGTTGTCGGAGGAGAATCTTCGTCCACAGTTATTAATGGTACACTCTACGGGCCTATCTCTTACTTTCTTTTTATTTGAATTGCCACCATTTTTATTTTCCTGTGTTACAATTTGAGGTGGTGGAAGGCTGGGCCATGACTGTGTTTTTGCGTTCATTTGAAGCGCTGAGGTATCTGTGCTTACCGCAGCACCTAGGGCAAACGAACTTTGGATATTGCATGTGGCCATATTACAAGCAATATGAAAAGTACTGAATAATTACTGAAGAACAAAGCAAGTTTAGTATGTTACAGAGGTAATGGCTATATGGGTAGGGGAAAATGGTACATGTATATTGAACCAATTTGTTTTTAAATTTATTTATTTTTCTATCTTACCCACAACTCTGTTTTTAAATTTTTTTGACGCCTGTGTAACGC
The DNA here is from genome assembly GCA_002751075.1 of Ichthyophonus hoferi. Classification (NCBI taxonomy): domain Eukaryota; class Ichthyosporea; order Ichthyophonida; family Ichthyophonidae; genus Ichthyophonus; species Ichthyophonus hoferi. The sequence continues at coordinate 49,003 of NAOQ01000415.1, forward strand.
TTAGCCGAACTCAAGATTTTAGGGTTTAAGAGGTGTTGAATAGTACAAATGCGTTTTAGTGGTTCTCGCCAACCATAGGTAAGATTAAAGCTGATTGTATACGTTAATTTACTAATATAAAATCATATTTGGCTTTTAAATGGCTCTCCACTGTTACACAGAAACGAAAAGCGAATCATAAAAGGATATTACAAAGTAGGAACATAAGCAAATTCCCAATGAATAAAAATTCCGAGAGCGAAGTAAAATCGACTTTAATAATTTCAAGATGCATTGCTCATAGTCGTGGCAAGGTTCTAACTACTCGTACTAAAAAGGAAGCTAGATCAATAAATATTTTATGTGCACTTATTTTTCTTAAAAATTCATGTCTGAATGATTTATGTAGTAGATGAATACTGAGCTAATACCGAACATAAAAAGTATTTACAGCCAAGTTCAAGACAAAAGTAGAAAAAAGAAAAGATATATATTTATGTTATCATCTTCGTGACGATTTTCGTGATAAATATGTACCTCATTCATAGATATAGATCTAGTCCAAGAGCCTATAAATAGAAGGACTATATATGTGACGCCACGTCAGGTAAATTATCAGTAATCAATATACCTAATATAGCTAAATAACGTATGGATAGGTATGTTTGCTACTGTGCCTTCATATTAGTGGTGACTGAAATAGTATCTAATAGTTCGATTCCAATCAGAAAAAAAACTCTGGTTTCGAACTTTAGGATTACATTACCACATGGAGACGAGTTATCCACTGAAAGATACAGATTGTAAATCTTTTATATTATTAACAATATCCAGCAGGCGTTTATATAACAAATACAAAAACTCACTAAATATGATGCCAAGTTTATCTGAACTATAACATCTGGTTTAATTTAACGTACATAATAGGACTTTTTTTCTTGAAAAAAAGAAGTGTCACACTAAGCTTGGTTCTAATCAGCTAAATCAATCTAGTTGGCAACTGGAAACTGATTGGCTGAGAATTGGTTTGTTGAGGCTATACATATGCACTGTCAATATCAACAATTTAATAATTAAATTCATATTTTTTCTTGACCAACTCTATTTTAGAGAAGTACCGCATGTTTCATATTAAAAGAGTTGTATTATACACTGAAGCTCACCACTGTTCATGTATTTTGACCACGACTCTCTCTGCAGGAGAGTAGACTAAAGGTAATATATGCTCGCATATACCATAATATCAGTACCAGGGTCAATTCCAAGATAAATTCAGTATTTAACTCATTATATATAAAAAATTAAATTAAATATCAACACATGTTGTCGCTATGCTGCCTGAAAAAACGATTTATTAATATTATTGTGTATAGAAATAGAATTGGTTTCTCAGAAAAATGCAAAAAGAAATAACGTCTGTGAAGACCACATAGGTTTGTATAACTGCAACTTTGGGTACACTAACTTAGGGGCTGTCGAAAACCATCATTATTCCTATCTTACATAAATTATATGGAACTCTATTTTTACAGATTTGATTGCTCAAGGCCAGGAAGGTTCGGCTTAGTTATCACCGATAGGGTTATATATAATCAAACATGTATGTCCAAGTTAACACAAAATTCAATTTTTCATCTACAATATTTCACATGAATATTATTATCTTCAATAAAGGTATATATATCGGCAAAATATTTACAAGTCAACAATCATTCTAATTGCACACTCATTATGCATGAAGATCCAATACATTCTGTAGTACATAATTATACCCTTTTAATGCATAGGGGGATCCAATACACTCTGTAGCATATAATTACCTCTTAATGCAGATTAGGGTATCACGATATATATCTTCCAAGATAATCATGGCCAATACAGCCTTCCATACACCCAAACTAGAGAGGTACGTGCACAGTAAACATACACCTGAAAGAAACGGTTCGGCTACGTAATAAATCAACCGTATGTACCTATAAATAAAGTGAGGCATTGGAGGTATATGTGCATATTTAAGAAATATTCTGATGCTTTTAAAAGTATGATATGAGTACAACTCCGTACCTATATATAAACCCAACCAGCATAAGCCGTCCTACAACAAGTACCACATACAATACATACTAACACACACTATACATTAAGATCTTCGTAGGAAGGTCCGCCTTCATCGGGTTCTTCTTTCTTGTGTCTTATATAAGCCAATGTGTTCTGAAAATGACGGTTAGTTTCCTCATAGTCCTCTTGTGTATCTACCTCCGCCATGTTGGTGTTGATGAGGTCGATAAGGTTTGAGAGGTACTTGGTAGTTACCTGTTGCAAAGAACAAGAATGAGTACTGGAGGCAGGTATGGGGTGTATATAGGTGTGTATATATGGATGATACATATAGACTGAGATCTAAACTATGGCGAGCAGTATAGTATAGTTAATATAGTATAGTATGATGCACAAAGGTGGCCGATGGTACCTGAAAAGGGGACAAAGTTGAAGAGAAGAAAGCATGAAGTACAATCGTTAACATAAATAGCACATGGATAGGTTGAATAATGAGGTCACACGTGCTAGTTGACTGTTTCGAGGTTTTTTAACGCTTTATTTGGTTTTAGAAGAAAAGGCAGGCAAACAAACATAGTATATATATTATATTACTAAATTCCGGGCTTTTAAATCCAAATATACCTAATTAATATAGTAACAAGACCTTTATATTGTACTGTAAACCCGAGTGCATTAGAGAAGGGTATAAATATAGCACAATTAAGAAGTAAGGGGTGGTACATACGTATTCATTCTTCTGGTCAAAGTAATAAATATACTTGTCCAGAATCTCTACAAATAGCTGTAATTTCATAGCACTGTCTACACAGGAGTCTGCAATCTTGAGTGACTTTTGAAGGCAGTCTAGTACTTTCTTGCCATTACGTATCTGTGAACGTCATGAATTGAAAGTGGTTTGTGGTTAGTAAGGGAGAGGTAGATTTTAAAGGTATCAAGAGGATGGAGAGAGACAAAAACAAAAAAGCAGACATGGGGATATTGGCAGTAAAGGAGAAAGATGAATAGATAGATAGATACTCAGATAAAAAGGACAGTCAAGGAATATTGCGTATATGAAAAGAGCTGGCAGTAGATATAATCAAGGTATTGCTAAACGAAGATATATACATACCTCACCCTCACAGTCTGTAGTTTTTCCAGACCAAAACAAGTGAGATGCCAGACATATGGCCCTGGTCTGATCAGGCTTGGTCAATAGCTGTGCGGCATGAAGAGCACACTTGAGACTTAGTTTATCATAGTTCTCTTGTGTGAACACACACAACTTTTCCAAAGTACCTGTGGGTGTGTATGTCTACAGATTAATGAATAATAATAATACTACTAATAATAACTATAATCACATAAGAACATGTATAGGTGTGTGGATATATATATAGATAAAAGAGTAGGTTTAACTTTGATAGTGGGTGCACAGGTAATAATAAAAATGGTAATAATAAATTATGTGTTACATACAGGGGGATGGTTACAGTTATAAAAGTATATAAGGGTGGTGCCATGATAAGGTTTCAGTTTACTAAAAAAAAAGTGTATTGTATTACATGGAACAGCCCTTATAAAACAATATTGTATGGTCATAACTGTAACTATATAGGACAGGATAAGGTAGGATGATAGGATAAGATTGTATTGTATTAGATGGGTTAATAAGGTTAATGTCAATCCTCAAGTTGAATGGTGTATGTGCCATAGAAGGGTATGATAAGCATCTATATATACATTTATGACAATTAAGGAGGAAAAGGAAAAACATCAAGATATCACTGAGAAAGGGAAGTAGAGAAAAGAAATATTATTGCTAAACACTACCCACCCACAAGCATGGCTATGGCTGCAGACTGTGCCTTAGAACCTGATATATTATCCTCGTACACTAGAAGGGCCTGAAGGAATCCACATAATAAGTCATTGACAAGTGATAAGATAGTATATTTAATCATGGCAGCGTTGAAGATGATATATATATGGCTGTAGAGTATTAGTATATAGAGGAAAAATGAAAAGCTGAAGTGATGGGAGGGGAAGGGGTGCCAGGGTACCTTAAAAACTTCCAAAGGAATAATCTGATATGTATTAATTTATATATGAAGAAAGTATTGGGATACATGGATATGAATCAAGACATATAAGGTGTATATACACATTCATTTCACTCCTCTCTCCTCTCCCTCCTGATGTATATATACCTATAATCTATTACACATTTCTTGACCACTCATTGGTCAAGCCCATAGCGGGATTGACAGACAATAATCTGTATCATTCTAATTCATTAATCAAAAAACCTACTCTAATCATAAATTCGTCAGCTAGATTCTCCAGTTTCAGCCTGTCGGCTACAGAGGCACATGACAGGAACAGACGAAGGGCTAGGTCAGAAGACCCTGCCGTGTTCAATGTCGTGATTAGCTTAAGGGCAAACTGGAATAGCTTCTGAACCTTCTTCATCCACGTCTCGTCCTGTACCCATAGTTAGTATCTGTGGACTGCATGTACGTATGTATGTCTAATAGTATACATATACATGCTCAACCATTTGTGCAAGTATACATGCATTGATGTAAAGCCCTACCGGAACAATAGAGAGGCGAGTACGTTTTTCCCTTTAAAACTTCACTTATTCTTTAAAATACCCTCAAAAACCGCCCAATGAGTATCAAATCACAATACACTACATAGATAAAACATAATATTTCATATACAGGATATTGTTTGCGTATATATCATGACTAGTGGCATCCTACCTCATCCTGGTTATCATAGTGACTGATAATAAGGCCAAGGGCCAAGTCTATCATTGGTGGAATGGTATATTTAATTCGTGCCTCTCCACCAAAGCCAAAGCGCTTCTTAGCCACAGTAAGGATCTGGGTAAAGGTAATGAGAGTAAGAGAGAGTAAGAGAGAGAAAGTGAGGAGGGAGGTAGGGTAGAAAGAGAAAAAAGGGTAGAAGAGAGGTAGGCAAACCTCGTTCTGCACCGCAAGATCATCGGATCTCCAATTGTGAATTAGGCGGGCTATCCATGTCTGTTCTTCAATAAAGCCCTCATCATTTTTCTGGGCTAAAGGAGGATAAGATGGATCAGGCATTGGACAGATAGAGCTAATGACAGTGATACATTGATATAATTGGGGTGGGTGAGAGATCATTACCAACTACTATTGTCTTGCTGCTTATCCGTTTATATGCGTGTAGTATATATCTACATAAACCACAATATGGGTATCATATTCTAACAGCACATACTCCCTCGCCGTGTTCATTTCTGGGTCACATAGATTGTATAATAGTCTTCAATGGTAGATAATATATACTATATCTTTATATGTCTACATAAATAGTCTCGCCCACATGGCCTCCCTTATTTATGAGCTATAACAGGGGTAGTCTAAAGTATACAGGAAATACTAAGCCATACATATACCCTCATGGCCATGCCAAAGAACTATATATGGTCTGTGCGCGCAACAGTATATGGTATCTAGTATGTAGATAGTCGTTAAAGAGACATCAGGTTACCATCGGTAGAGGGTGCTTGGTCCTCCTGATCTTCCACAAGTGGGCTGAGGAGATCCAATAAAGCCGCTAGAGTCTCTGGGTTGCTGATGATTTCATTGGTAGCCAGCATCTTTTGGACTACATATAGAGCTAAGGATTTGCGATTATCATAGCCTGGGTGGGGGATGAAGGATAATAGTGAGAATGATAGAAAGATAGAAAGAGCATAAAAGGATGTATCAGAGGAAAAAATGGGTATATAGATATGATATAGGTGAGAACTGTTAGGAGTATCGTTACTAAGCAACAGTAAGCATAAACAATGTAACCCAATGCATAGGTGTATTAATATATATATAAGAATCAGTGTTTGCAATAGAACTCGCATATATCTCATAGTTTAAGAGGTTTAGGATAGACCTCACCTTCTACCTCACCTCTTGTATACTGTACTAACACATATATTGATTTATACAGATAGATATAAGAAGAGAAGGAAGAGGGAGCCAACCAAACAGCATCCATAGGGCGGATGCATTCTGCAACTCGAGGACTGTTGCTATGGTCGGGTAGTTGTCAATGGGTATCTTGACGAGTTTCATTAGCTCCTTACTACATGCACTATTACTGGTCTCGGTATTATCCACACTGGGTGGGGCAGGGCATAGATGTCATTAAGGTGGTGGTCTATAGATAGGGCAGTACAATATGTTTATATATGTATATATGTATAATATGTGTATTTCTATATATAATATTGCCCTACGTATATATGCCTAAATACACATATATATCTAGCGGAGAATAACCACACGCACCAAGTAATGTTCCTATTAGCCAGGACCTTTCGACAGTAGTCCATGGTTTTGTTGACATATTCATTATGGCCCGAAAAGCACTTGAGGGCTAGGTTAGTAAGGGCAGTCATGAGAGACACTATGTCCGCTGGGGGCATGTCCGTGTGGGCCTGGAGGTGGGGGCGGTGAGGAGGGTTAGTGAAATGAGTGATAGTATGGCATGAGTCGGAGAAGGGACAGTACAGTAAAGGAGAAAGGGAACGTGTATATATGTCTTATGTATATATATTACGAGTATCTAATGCTAACCAATACCGTCTCCCACCTAAAATGGCAAGCATGACTCCAACCAATCATATACTTCCTCTTTATAGCCCTTCTGCATGGTCAAAGTACTTGCATGATATAGACCGGAAAAAAATTTCTACATTAATTAAATTAAAAAAGTCCGATTATTGATTTAATATAGTATTACATACTATTAATCTGCTTCTGGTTATATCACAAACCACTTCAGCCTTACCCATTTAAAAGCACAAGATCTACACCATCCGGCATATATACATATATACATACATACATACATACATACATATATATATATCTACATATATACGTACATACATGCATGTATATAGATACACACAAACACACACAAGAATGCACACAGAGTCATATATCTTTCCTCTAGTGGCCCCCCAACACTCACATCTATAACGGCAGATATATGAGCCGAGAACACGTCAAACAGTTGAAGATCTTCAGGAATGACTGCATCCTCTCGTAGGGCATAGGTAGCTAAACGGTTAATCATAGAGTTGAGGATATTCTTCACCGTGACCTGTGGGCAGGTAAGGATAATTAGAGATGGTCCTGTGATTGGCCAATGATGAGGTCATTTAAATGTCATTGGAGCATGTGATTAGGCTGGATGGAAGGGGTTGGTAAGCGACATAATAAATAAATATGAGCATGGCAGGGTAAAAGGAGGTACATGAGAGAAAACTACCATAAGAAGAGGAGTGTGTATCGGTTTGCCTTCACAAGGGTAGGCCTGTGGGTGCCTGTATATACATATATACCCATAGGCTTATATATGCGAATGGGGGAATAGGTAGGAACGTGCAAGGCGATAACATACATACATGGGGCGTAATAGAAAAAGGAAGAGGGCAAAATAAGCAAAGGCAACAAAGGAGACTTGAGAGGATCTTATAGAATAGAATGAAAGTAAGATAGATGGAAAGGAGGCGTGGAAACGAATGGCATACATCCCAGCCTCTACCACCCAATAACCTTTAGCTTTCTCTATCAGTAACACATTACTATGTTAATAATTGACCATTATCCCATCATTAAATATATAAATACCTTGGGATTTAGTCCGGCACAGCCCTCAAGAAACATATGAAGTGTGCGTAGATGGAAGTCATCAGGGAAGACCTACCACCCAATAAGATAACAGCTGAGAATGAGGGTGTGGTCTGCCAGGCAAGGGTATAGGAACAGGTAATACAAATATAATGTGCTATTACTCTTCATATCTGAATATACAATGTAAGGATATAATATCTATGGGTATATTATTTAAGAATATACTATTTAGTTTTATCTATTATGCTATTCCTCTCTCTTTGTAATGTAAAAGATCATGTTATCTCTTACAAAGGACCCTGTACCTAGCTCATCTACCTTCTATATTGGTATGATGGATGGCCCTACTGTAAGGATAGAGATAATATCACTAAAGAAGGTATGGAGGATATATAGGCAAAGAGAGAGACAGGAGAGGAGAGAGTATTGGGAAACACAATAATAACAATAGTAATAATAGATGCATGCCTACGTACGTACATACATACCTTGGGATAGAACAATAGAAATAGTGAGAATGGCATAGTATACCTGTATAATACATTCCATCAGATACTCTTGAGATATAGGGTCTTTGCAGCTAACCACCTGCTCCAATACGCCTGGTAGAACAGTCTGGACATACCACCACTAACAGGTTAGTCCTCTACATCTATATTAACTGCAACAAACCTAGAGCGATGTACCATACCACAATACATTGTATCCCTTATTCAAAGAAAACACATGCTCTGACTACAAAAGACAGAGAAAAAACTAAATAATACTGAAGGGTTCATGGTGGAACCTTTCTTTAAAACATACCTAGTACACCCTACAACCCCTGGTACAAGAAGATGCATCAAAGTGGTAAGAGAGACAAATTTATTATTTAAATTGGGCATTAATTAATTATTACAATAAAATTATTTAAATAATTTTATATGAATTAGTCAATCTGGTTTATAATAAAGATATTGTAGCAGGTGATTGTGATGGATATTGATCATGTATGTACCTCTAGCCACTTACTCCATGGAAGTAACCATATCAGAAAATACAGGCGCCGCAATATAGTTGGGTCAGCTCACATAATACGCGTAACTTAATTGTTAATACTACTACCTAAGTCTTACAAGCTCAGATTATTCTGTCATATCTCTTACTCCACCATACCCATCCCTTCCATCACATCCTCCCCCTCCTCCCTATCTCCTTAATCCATAACTGCACAGTCACATACCGTTGTATAGAGGTCTACATCTATGTTCTCTAGTTGACTCAGACGTACTAGGTTGGTCCCTACTAGAATACGTAGCTCCTGGCGTTCTCTCTCTCTCCTCTCACGGTCACGTGAGTGTCCCTATATGAGTTGGTGTGTGTATGTGTATGTGTATGTGTATGTGTATGTGTATGTGTATGTATATGTGTATGTGTAAGTATATATGTATATATATGTGTACGTGTCTTTAAGTATGTGTGTGCCAGCTCGTACAAATATATATGGGTGTTGATTGGGAAGATGGAATGAGAAAGAAAATGAAACCAATAATGGAGAAAAAAAGAACGCCAACAGTGCGCTCAGTAACCACACATCCTACTAGGCTGTATACCGCAATGATAGCTAACCTATGATATATTATACGTATAGTCTACACTGCAAGCGTACCCGAACATATGGCCCACTAGGGGGGTTTCATTGCCGCATTTTCAACTCCTATACCCCCTCTCCATTTCCTAATCCCATATCCATCTATCTATAAATAAAAAAAGATACACAACGTAGACAGTCTCAAATTCCCTATGTTTATAATCTCGTTTGTGCAAGAAATTATTAGGGCTGGAACATTCTTGTACTTTCATTTCATGTTAATTTGAATTCTCTTTGGAGTGGGCAAATCCATCTGATCCAAATATTTAAGGTGAAAATAATGAAGAATCCGGAATTGGGTACTGGTATGAGCTATAGATGGATTGGGTTTATTTACATGTGATTGGATGGTTATTCACTTGTTGATTGGTCCATCTTTATCCTATCTTGCTTTGTGGAGAGAATGACCACTTTAAAGTTCTAGTCCGACAGACAAGATGTCGACCAGTAAAACAGACTGAACAAAAATATAGACATGGATTAAGAAATAAAAATTTAAAAGGCAGATAAAAAGTTGCTATTGGTCCGTGGAGTAAGTTAATAATTAGCAACCAGCCAATGACAAGCAGTAAAAACATGGCCACATAGACACCAACATTAAATCAATAAAGGTCATACCTGATGCTGCATTCGCACCCACAACTTATTCATTTCAGCAAAGTTAGTCAAGATATAGTCAATAGAGTCCTTGCTGTCACCACAGCCCTCCCTGCCAGGACCCCCAGGGTGAGTGGGCATACACATGGATGATCAAGTTATGATATGATAGGTAACCCTAATAGATTAAACCATGAACACTGAAATGGCTGAGTGTATTGATTGACAATCATTTCATTTGTAAATATGCCCAAAGTACACTTTCATGGATAAGTTAATTATCATGCTTTTAAAATTTAAAATTGCATAAATAAGTTAACTTGTTCAGACTGTTGTGACACCCATAGCACAGTCATTAAAGATTTACCATAATAAAAATAATAATACTGAGGTAACTAACTTCACAGCCTAAAAGACCCCTTAACTTAATGCGACACCCTATACTTACACAGAGTCATAGTCGGACTGTATATACAATCTTTCCCTCTCCCTCTCCTCCTCCATCTCTAATCTTATTCTTCTACATATCTATATTGTGTACTATTGTTTTCTTTTTAATCTCTCTATTCTCATTTCTCTAAATTTGTCTGGAGTCTGAATCCACTCTAAGCTACTCCCATAACGTAGGTACTAATATAAATATGAGGTAGGTAATACTATACGTACTCAGTCTGTTCTATGGCATCAGGCAGTGAATTCTTTGTGGTTTGAAGAAGGTAGTTTCTTAAGAATAGGCCTCTTAGGGGATGTTGAACTCCCCGACACATCTCAACCAGGTCCTAGGAAACAGTTGGAGCAGGGTGAGAGGGTGGGTTAGGCTGGCTGCTGTCTAATATACCTCTATATCTATAGAAAGATGCATGGGTAAGGCATGGTATAATATAATATGTTGTGCTATACTATACTATGTTATAGCATAGCATACTCTAATACAATATAATAAAATATAATATAGCCACTCTCATTCTCACTCCCACAACCACCAAAACATAAAAACTACAAATGGAGTCCTACTATACATACCTTTAATATCTCTTTCTTCATGTGCTCACACAGCCTAATGTAGACTACACCCACAGTAATAAGAAGATACCTATAGTACCCCCATAACATTATGATAGAGTAAGAATAGGTCTAATATATAAATATACTCCGGTAGATATATGCACAGACATAGGGACATAGAGTCATAAGGTTGAATATGGCAGTGTTAAAACTAAATAATATTAATGCTAACTGGCATCAAAAGATACAGAATAAAAAAATCATTAGGATAAAGATGCAACAAGGTCATACCTCATTGGTGTAACTATATATATATGATAGTGTGTATGATAGTATGCATATATGATAGCATGGAGATATGATAGCTTAATAGCATACATATATCTATGTATAATAGCATAATTGTATAATAGAATGAGAGTATATAAGTATATATGCGCATTTCTATAATTATAAGTAAGGATATGTGTATGTGTACGTAATATTTGGGCATACGCATATTCACAGAGCAGGAATAAAATTACATTCTTGATTATATACATATATATAAGCTTGCGCGGTTTGATATAACTACATGCATACATATGTATAAATATTACTAGTCTACAACCAAAGCAAATATAGGTTGGGTATATTACAGTTTAGGTACTTTTATGTCTATATGCAATATATTATATACTATCTGTTGCGTACTATACATTTATTATCTATTGTGCACTATACACTATCTACTATATAGCAGACAATACTTACAATCTAGGCACTATATTCCCAGCATACTGTACCAGCTCATACAGTTCACTCACTTTCTCCTGACTCTGGTACTCATCCTGTAGATACATCTGCAAATGTCGTACTTCATCTGATACCGCCATATCTAAAAGCCTGGTTAAGGTTACTCAGGTACATGTAAACATACATAACCTTACCTTCCGTTCCCTTCATAAAACATTATCTGTGTCCATATATATAGGTGTGTACTAGATGCAATACATACAATGCATATACTACAGGTAGTAAGTATAACTAGTATAATATATATAATGTATATAATACATACAATAAATTTAATAAGCTTAATAAACTTAAACCCTATATTAAATATAACAACCACTACAAAACGCAATACACGCCCTTTCATAATGCCCTGTGGTGGATACATAGTTCATAGTATGACTTGGGTGACAGCTCTGAGGCCCTCAGTTCACCCAACATGGTAGAGGCATGTTTGAGAGCATCCATTAGCTTGCTCTTGTCCTACCATCCCCATGGCAGCAATTAACAATATGTGGGTGGGGGTGTTAAAAACTAATACTGTATAATGATTGGTAGAAGGGTTATACGTGGAAATGCGCAATTGAATAGAAGAGGAAGACAAGTGTTTAGAACCTAGTGGTGGTGGTGTAGTGAATGTGATGGGTATAAGGCCTATACTGGCAATGCCCAAGTCATCCCCCACCACTCATTATCTAATTGATGCTTGCATACTGATTAGTACTATATATAGTCTCTATAGTGGTCTCTGGAAGGTCCTCACAAGGTTGGTATCTAATGAGATACTAGAAAAATATTACAAAAATAGAAAAATACAGCAAATCCGAGTGATCTACTAAATTTTTAATGTTTAAGAACCAATAAAAATCATCCGTCAATTACAACAGTGCTGTAATGCATTGGGTACATCTAGTTAATAGTATATGCTAATTGGTCTATCAACAATAAGACACTAATCTGAGTGCCAATAACCGGCTTATGTCATTCATTCCATATACCTCTAATCGGTATGTATTGTGAGATCATATATATAAAATGTTATGGCGGGGATAATGCAATGTCTCTCCTTCAACCAGGTGACAATAGCAATAGGAGTGTGTGATCATAAGATAATCTCTAGGTAAGGACGTAATATTTGGGAGGGTGGAAGGGAAAAGATTTTAGATGCCTGTGACTAGGTAAACGTATAAATAGATATCACATATATCTCGTGAGACATATGAGATGAAAGGAAAACATACAAGGCATCGCTTCATCTGGAAGGCTTGAACCTTAACCACTTGTAGGGCATCTTCCAGCTTCTTAGCCTGGTCATCCGGCCCACTACCTCGAGTAGACTGTAGAGGAGGGAAGAAGGAAATAAGGAGAGAGGGCCATCCATATATAGATACTATTATATACATCCATATATATGTATCTCTGTGTGTGTGTATGCTCGTATTGATAATGGTAAATAGCCGTAAATATTTTGAATTAATAGTTACATTTGTAATTACAATGCTAATTATAGTGATGTATATATAT
>NAOQ01000416.1:35135-66465 GCA_002751075.1 Ichthyophonus hoferi
TAAGTCATGGTTTTGAACAAATTTTTCTTGAACTCTGTAATAAGTCTCTTTTTCCAGATGCTCTATATTGGATAACTTTTTGAAAATGAGATCCTAATACAATGCAGATCCATCCACAAAATTCACACACAATTTTATCAATCATATTATTAGATCAGATTTAAAGCCATGTGAATAGACAAATTATGCTTTTATTACATGTGCTTTTTAGTTTAATCCAATTAATCTTAATAGTGCTAATATAGATTATTCTTTATTATTGTTACTATATTTATGCTTTCGGTTACAGTACTATGAAATTATTATCTAAACTATTGGTCTACAACCTAGTCGTGAAGTATCCCATATACCACAAACCAATCAGAACTTTATACATACATCTATTGGCGTTTCCTAATTACCACCAACCTGCGTGAATGTGGTTGCTGGGGAGCGATTTCCATAGTGATATCACTCACAACCCTACAATTATGAAAACATGTAAAACTCCAAAATTTTCATTATGTAAGTCATAATCATATTATTACATTTATCGCCAACATTGGACTTGGACTTAACTGAATCTGTCATTGCGGGCCTTGTTCACTGGTTCTTCGGAACCGGCTAAATATGTTTATATGTCTTATTAGTTATTAGTTAAGTAAAAATTTAATTTTCCTAATTTATTATTATATTACTCAAATAATTACTATAAATATTTTTAATTATTATATTTACAACTTAGTCATTTTATAGGCTTTAAGTTTAACTTTAGAATGAAATTATAGTGTGGATTACAGATATCACCGGACTTTTATTGGTTAAGAGATCAATTACATATAATTATAAACCTATCAGGAGTACAATTCACTTGGTTTATATAAGCCTAACCAGTAAGCATTCATATTTTGTACTAGCCCAGGGAAGGTAGATTTGCCTTCAAGGTATTTGGTAAAATTAAAATTCCATCTAAATCTCAACTTCTATTCTACAGTATTAGATTTCCTTTGGAATTGCATTCTTTAGCCGCATTCAAGTTACGTAGTAGTTATACAGCTCATATCAAGACAATACCTTTGTATTTAATGAAAAAGAAGCTGAAAAATGAAAATCTGACTAACTTGGGCATTCTTTTACATAACTATGGTCATTAAATATTATTAGCAATTACTATTATATACGTAGTTTGGTTCAATCTATTGGTGCCAAAAGACAATCCCAGATGTTATGATGGAAAAAAATTGAGCCAGGCAGCACAGAGGTCCCGCGACTATATAATAAGTAATTTCAGATCAAATGCTTTAGGTCTAGATAACCCGTCGTTTAGTTTTGAAAATGGGTTTTAGCGCGTCTGTACTCCGTGTATGCAAAGGGACGCGTTAAAATGCCTTTCATTTGGATATTACCCCTTCTTCTAAACAAATATGGGTCACAGGAACGTTCCTGTCTCCATTTATTAGTCCCAAAAAAAACTGTTTCACAAGATCTAAACTTTTAAAAAACCTAAACTACTTAAGATATTCCACAATAACTAAAACGGTAGTTATTTTATTATGGAAGATGGTTGATGACTCGGAGAAAATGATTCCAATTCTAAGCGAGTTAAAGCCGCTACATCTTGTCAGCACCAATGATAATATCACTATAAAAATTATTTCTTAAGTAGCCACTCTCCAAGAGGTTACCATTGGTGCCGACTATTTGCTCATCTTAAGCTCTACTCAGCATTGGCATTCTTTTCCAATGACTCTTGAGTCATTTGAGTCATTTAGTCATCTTCGAGAGTAGCTACTCTTGTAATTATTACAGAATATCCTAATCAGTTCTCAAGTTTTTCACCACTTAAAACTTACGAAATAATTGCTTTATCAAGTACAAAGATATGATCTTAATAAGAGTTTTATATCTAGATTTGTAACTTTAAGGCAAATTTCATGTGCCATATATATATTTTAAAAAATTGGCACCTCTACATCGCAAAGATTTCTTTAGTACTCTGTTTTGATTGGGAGTTATATATGGACACCAGTAATCCAAATAAATTTTATCGATTTTGAGTTAGTCTAAGTTCGACATATTTTGGTAGGCGCTTACAACACTAGTGTTATAAACGGTGATAAAATGATTGTACGATCCCAATACCCTAACTAAAAGTATTTTGATGGCTGTCACTAGATGGCAGGGCATAAAGCATTATATTAGCACTAAAGATTGTGCTTGCAGAACGGTTTGGAAAGATTTTATGGTATATTTGGAAACATACAATTGGCTCAAAGATTTCCACTAGCCATACGGCCAATGGCTAATTAATTATTCATAAGTAGTATTAGTACTAAAGACCCAGTAGACTTACTTCATTGGGGAAGTCGGACATCAAATTAACATTTTAAAATATTAGCAGTTCCAGTTCAGCAGTAATTAGATATTATGATGTAATAAGTAAGATATATAACCTTACATATACTTTGATTTATTACAACTATTGATAATGCATTATGTATTCATAAACCCATAATTTTTTACAAAAATCGTAACTGGTTTATTTATTTAAGTTTCTTTTTTACTGACATACCACCAGGGTATACAGATATACTCAGTATGCTCACATACATAAGAGTAAGCAGCAATTATATAAATACAAGAGATACAGGATAGGCAAGTAGATTATTATCATAGTCAAATAAAACTAAACATTCTCATAGATTTCACACAACTTAAATGATGTGCATCCAATCAATTATCAGTTCAACGAAGGGGGTCCAAAAAATTAGTTATCACTATAATATATATTTGGTAGAGCGTACTTAAATATTTCAATACAAATATATATCTTCATTCACATTATAGCTGTAATTATAAAAAGAAAAACAAAAGACTAATTATCAGAGAATAAAATATTTTGTGTATGCAAATGTGCTTTTGTAATAGTTGATATATATATGCATAATTCCAACAAAGATAGATTCAACAATGTAGAGAATGAGATCTACTACCAAACCACAGTAAAGAATAGAAAAGAATATATATATGTCAGATTACATCATCTTTTCTCTTCCACACACTTCCTTTCACATATTTCGATAAAAAATATACCACAAACCCGGTATACTATCGTCGAAGACGCATAAAGAAAGCGTTCTTGCATTCTTTACTATCCTCTGGGTAGTACTTGTCGTAGAAACCAATGATATATTCTTCGACCTTGAACCCAAATTTTTGATAGAGAAGCATGGCTGAGTTAGTAGCAGATACGTGGAGCGTAACATCTTTGCCTGCGCACGTCTGTAGGTCCATGTTAGAGTACGTATCCGTGTATGTTTACCTGTATGTACAGAAGTGACCAAACACATGGTAATGATAGAAATAAAAAGAGTAAATAATAGAGCTACACATACTACGTTCCTACACGTCTCTTCCACAGGTTATCATCAGCAATTGTTTTCAATCATCTACTATGTGTTTTAACCTCTATATGTTCCGTATAAAACATGCCACATTCCCATGCTTTATTCTTCTATTCATTCTTAGTTTTGCCATCAGCAAGTTAATACACAATCCTCTATATATGCTCAACACGGGATAGACAAGTATTCCCGGAGTTATACAAGACAGAATGGCAAATAAACAACTATCTTTTATACACAGGTACACACATCAATAATCAGACAAACGAACAAATAGACATAGGGCCATAACACAAAAAGAAAGGACGCATACCTGCAACAGATGATACAACATAAATGTAGACAGGCCATGATTGCGCCATTGTGGGTGCACGACAACATAGGTAATATAGGCCTCGGGGGTCATAAACGAGCAGCCTATCACCTGTAATAAAGATGATCCATTGGAAGTAAAGAAAAATGCGAATTCAGTTTTAAATCACAGACTTGCGACATTCAAGCCTACCAGAGAATAAGGAAATAGCTCATTCATACTTACACCCTATAACACATGTGCTTCCTTCTAAAATTTATATTTATTATCTCTCTTTACACAAAGCAACAGACGCCATACCGAACTCTATTTTACTATTCATTGATAGATAGATAAGTAGTCAGTCAGTTTATATCTCCCTACCAATGTTTTAGTACATGATGTGAGGGAGTGGGGAATACGCATATAATCTAAAGTATAACTTACCAGCTTCTTATAAAGAGCCACAACGGTGAAGTCGGGATATTCTAGACACTCGGATACTATTGGAGCAAAGTCAGGGAGAAGGAGAGAGAAAATAATAATAAGTTATCGCACATGGGATAGGAAGGATACTGGTTCTAGTTTTAAAATGGCTTCTATTGGACAGAATCAAATAATTAAAATCCATGTGTGCACTAATTATGTAATAAATAAGCTAACCCACAAATTAGAACAGAGCAAATAGAAAAGATAATTTAAGGTGTACGTCACATATCAAAAGAGAGATCGATATATCAACATAGAGGTCTCTATAGCCATAAATGTTGCATCCAATCATAGAAGGATATTAGATTATGTTTATTCTCTCCGTATTGCAGATGTACATAGAAGTGACGTGGTATAATGTGGAAGAAAGAGTAAGAGTAAAAAAAAGTACTTAAACAGGATAGGATACGGAGGGGAGAGAGAGATGAGGAAGTAATGATAAGAGTAACAGAACTGAAGGGATTGGGAGGATCCTATCAAATGATATTATGAAGCATATATACATACAAGCATACATACATATATATATATATATACATACATACATATACATACATACATACATACACCCATGCACACTTACCATCAATACCAGACCAGAAGGCCTCCTGACAGAGCTTATTGCAAGCAGTAATATGTTGCGGGCGTACATAGCAGAAGTCGATTGGTGATTGGGGAGGCATCACCCAATACAGATCGTTCCTATAGGGAAACAAGGGTATAAATATAGGGTACATGTAGAGTGTAAGGCGAATAAGATGAACCTTAGTGAACCCGAAGAATATATGAACTGAGCAGTAATAGGGTAGGTATCATACATACCATTGGTTTCTAAATGTATTAAAAGAGAGTAACCAATAGAAGAAAAGAACGAAGAGCAAATGAAGGAGACGAAAAAGTAAAAAATTGGAGCAAAGTAAAAAAGTAGTATATAAAGAAAAACATAACATATATAAAACATGGGCACAGAAAACACACAGGTAGGATTACATCAATAGAATAACGCGCCTGAATGATAGGGAGAAGGAAAGAGAGAACCAATTAAATACCACAGAAAGAGCAAATATGAATCATACTTATGTGGGTATTGGATAATTTCCTCCAATAGTTGAAGCTGTGGTGGTATAATCTCAAACTCGCGAAGAATGAATGGCTTAAGCATTCGTTCTGATGTAATGATTAGTTTAGAGTATGAATATATGTATATATACATATATATACTACCTCGCAAAGGTATACTCCCCAGACAAATCACAAACACACAAAAGTACAATTTCTGACCAATTTACAACGTATACAAGGTCTCATTCGAACAACATAAATCATAACTATACTACGGTATTATAGAGCTGCAGTTAATAGTATCAATCATATACCTCTCTATTACACTTTAGTAATATTACCTATGCCTTTTACAGACCTCAGCTAACATTTACGTGACTTGAAGATAGAATCTAGGTCAATAACACACAGACCACGTATTTTAGACTAAAATCATGCACGATAATGTAGTATTTTCCGTAGACCCCACTCCTCCAGTCTTTCATCCATCCCCACCGAATAAAATTTTCAATATATAACATCCAATAATAATGAGCCAAAGAGTTTATCATAGAAATTTTTCCAAATGAGTACTACAAATCTCACCTGTGAAAGGACTTTTCATTGGCCGGAGGTCAGCCTCGGCCTCGGCGTGAGATACTCCCACCAATAGGGCTCTAAATGACATCTTTGCTTCTTCTGTCATTCCCAAACGATAGCGTGCCTATTGGTCAAAGTATACTTGGTTAGGGCCCATGCCATTGGGTAGTCGGGAGAAGATAGGAGTGAATATGTGGGTGATTAGTTAGCCTGGCAAGAGTAAATAGGGGGGCTGTTTATATTGTATGTGAACCAATCAGGGAAAACAACTAAATCGCTTAAAAAACAGATTAGTATGCAAAGTAAAAATCAGAATTAAAAGGCGAAAATATATAGATTGAAAGGTCACACGTCTATAGGTAGATGATTGATTAGATTTACATATATATATGATCTATACTTACTTGATATCGATCCAATATATGAACCCCTACATCCGCAGGAGGGGGTAGGGCAGGCCATTGATTGGTTGCTACGATCTTGCCGCTTTGGGTATCTTTACCTAATAAGGAGTGAGTATATGCAGGAGTTAGGAGGCAGTTATATCCCTATATAATGATTGGCTCTTACTCCTGAGCTATCGCCTGATTTATCTGAATATAGTAAGACTCAATGAGCAGGTCGTACAGCCACCCCTTGTTTGTCTTGACTTCACTCCTTCCCCTTCTGTATATGCAATCCCTCGGCCACAAACCACAATGGTAGCCATAACAACATCCACATATATACACACGCTCTCTGTCTTCCTGTCCCTCTCTATTCTCTGCATACTATACCATCTATCGATATCCATACCTATCCATACCTATCCATATTATATATTAATGGAAACATTTAACAAGCAACACATTGCAGATAATCAAAACATATACCGTAAGGTAATGGGCGGGTATTCTTGTAGACTTGCGCAAACCGCACCATCTTTCGTATTAAATTATCCAAGTTAAACAACGCCAAACCTTGTTTTCGCTTCGCCTGCAATAGAATGTATGAAGGGGTCAATGGTATAAGCTATCAATTATTAATCTATACTTTTATTTATAATATTCAATGAGTAAAGCAATATAATAATTTAATATTAATCAGTCAATTAATATTGTAAAATAAATCACAAAAGTTAATCTAATGCAGGGTCTCTCATGTATCCTATATTGTATAAGTAGTAGTCTAGATAGATAGATAGGTAGGTAGGTAGTGTGTGCGAAATCAAATAGAAATGTTGCTGCTTTAAACATATATCATCTTCACAACATCCACTCTAACCTACAAATCAAGTCAACCAACCTAAAAATTGTTAATAAATAACCAATCCTTAGCCACTCTTTTATAACCAATCTAATCATAAACCAATCCTTAACCACTTGTTATAACTAATCTAATTGTTAACCAACTATTAAGCACTCTTTTATAGTTAATCCAATTATAAACCAATCCTTAACCACTTTTTTATAACTAATCTAATTATAAACCAATCCTTAATCAGCCTTTTATAGTTCATCTAATTATAAACCAACCTACCTGTCGTATTATTAGTTTCTGACGAAGCCTAGCACTGATTGGTCCATGAAGATGATTTGGAAAAGCTGTTAATTGGTGCATTAAAGCTAGTTCCTCGCTATCATTTATCATTCCAGTCCGCTTGGTTTTCTTTTTACTAGAACCAATAGAATATATTACTCCATTCTGGTTCAGCGAATTACAGCTCGTCCTGCCATCATCTGAACCATCATCTCGATCATGTTTAGATTCAATAGCAGCTTTAGAAGCACTTGCCTTATTTGGGTTCTGTAGTAAGAGAGGGTTAGAGTGATTGGATAAAATTATTAGATGGGATAGCAAGGCTGTAGTGGCAGGGAGTACATAACCGGGTGTGAAGGGGGCTAGGGTAATTAATTTTATACGTGTAAGGGACAAATGTATTATTGGATATGATTGGTTTCTTTTTGTACTTTGATAAACAAAGTGGTGCTTACATCAACCATTCATATACACACTTACATATACATATACATATACATACACATACATATAACATACACACATAACAATTATACCTTGGCCTTAGTTCTACCAGTGTCTTTTTGAGACCTCTCCCTCTCGGCCCCTCTCTCAGCCACACTGTCACCATCTGTCCCTTCGATGTGTCTCTTATTACCAGACTTACTGGGCCCTGTTTTCTGATTCTTCCCAATTTTGCCTTCTGATTTTCTCCTAGTCTTTTTCGTATCTTTTTTTTCAACTGTCACTGTGTGTTTTACTTTACTCTCCTCGCACGGTGCCTCATTCAGCCAATCATCATCGTCATTCTCCTCCCTCCAAACATCATTATCATCATTTCTGTCTCTATCCATAATACCTGCTTTCAACATTTTTCGTTTGTCTATCTCCAACCTCTCTCTCTCTTTGGCTTCCTTTGTGTCTCTATCTTTCAATTTCTTTTTTTCTTCGGCATCCCTTTTCTCCTTCCTCTCTAACGCATCCCTCCTTTCCTTTTCTCTCTCTACTTCTCTCTCTCTCTCTCTCTCTCTCTCTCTCTCCCTTTCCCTCTCCTTTTCCTCTGCCTGTTCCATAGCCTCTCGATTCTCCCTCTCTTCCATTCTCTCTCTACAATCAATCTCTTCGGCCCTACGTTGTTTCCTGTCTCTCTTTTCCTGTCTCCTCCTCTCCTTTTTCTCTCTTCTTTCTATCTCCCCCTGCCATTCGAGATCAGCCTCAGTTTTCACCCTTTTTTTGACACTTGGTATGGGAGAACTATCGGCGTGTGCTGCTGTGTTTTGTTCCAAACTATAATCATATTTAATATCGATGTCTTCCTCTCTGTCTAATCGATCTGCTGATGGGACTACTGTATTCTTTCTCTTAGCGGGGGCTCGTGGGCTAGATGGATGGTGAATGAACTGACGGTTAGTATAATCGTACGGTAGTATGCCCGCATGATAGTATAATAGTGGAATATGTTACTATAATAGCATGCAGGGAGGTATACACAAATATTATCAATAGTTATTACACAACATGCATATATTCCTATAGATGGGCCATTGCCAGGTTCAGATACTAAACCAATCATATCCTAATACGCCTACTCCCTCTTCCAATCATTTATCATCTAATTATCACTCCATGATTGGTTCTATTCAAAAGCTCCACATGTTAATTCCATATATATATATTCAATTCTTCCTTATAGACTCTTGTGCTATTACATATTAACATAAAGTAAATATTCATAACTAGTAATACATTGATCTTTATCTTATCTCAATATTGCATTACATTCATATACATTGTGGCTTCATCACTTATAAAGACAAAACATAACGGATTATAAAAGGTTTGTTCAAACACAGAATATATACAGATATAGGGGTACATACAGTGTTAAGGCCATGAAACCCGGTTGTTATTGACATATTGCAACTACATACTCAGAAAACCAACCAAAAAATATTAATGATAACCATTACATAGTATATAGTATAATACATAGATAGACAGATGGGTAAAAATACTTTTAAAACTTAATATTTAACTCTGATCACTGTCTGGCTAAAGCTGTACCATAGCGATTTTTTTTTTTTTGTTCAAAGGAATCATTATCATGTGCCCAATCAAATAGGACAAAAAATTTCCATTTTTGTTCTTTACATGCATGTACACGTGCTCTATATCTCTCCGTTTCAGTCACCCTTTCCCCACCTCCCACAGCCACATTCCATTGTTATGAAAGAGCCAATCAGTAAAATAATCCTCAAACTATTTTTAGGTCCGATCTCTTAATTTACATATTGCAATCATGTTTTTAAGTGGATATAATTACCCAATATATCATTAAAAATTAAACACCATATACATCAATTGTTAAAATAGTGCAATGGATAATTTAGATATCCATAAGAATAAACTAATAAGAAAGACAATTATATAGTTAAAAAATAAAATCATGACTGCTATAGTCGTATACAACTGAACAGCCAACAGAGTGTTCATAGAAACTATTAAAGTATCCAATCACACACTTGATACCTTACTGGTCACATATATTAGGTTTTCAAGTGAATATGGACAGAAAAGCAATGAGGGCTGCTCTGATAATCAGTACTAGTATCCAATGGTAAAGCCCCTACCTTGGTGGTGTGACTACGTCAGTCTTCCTTACTATTGGTTTCTTGGGGGTTTTCACCTCACTTTTAAAATTATCGTCACTACATTCTTTTACTTTCTCCTTGTTTTCCCCGTCATTTTTATCGGTTTTGCTAACAGCTTTATGGTCTCGGTCTCTTTTGCTAGCTACATAGATTAGTAAAGATAATGTTAGTGTAGTAAGATAGGTAGTATAGTAGTATTAATATTGACCTATACAGGATAGAAAAAGGGGCACCTCTTCCAGAAATTGTTATCTCAGTTTGCATTCTCAATACCGAGAAATAACATACTCAGAATATGCGGTCGAATATATACATTTCTTTCTTGTTTTATTATTTTTTTTTTTCTTTTTTTTTTTAAGGTAGCATGTAGAATATTTCAGCCATTACTAATGGTATACATACATACATACATCTATGAAGGTAATTAAAGACAACTTCTAAGATGACAGTATGATAGTGCATGTATGCATATAAATGAATACTTCTATATATATATATATATGTATGTAGGGATGTGAAGTATGAAGTATGAGGTATGACGTGTGAAGTATAACGTATGAGGTATGACGTATACATCAATACCCACCTGTACTCTTTTTCTTCGTGGCACTCGCTCTTGGCATAGGAGGCCCCAGATCTCCCAAGGCCCACCAACCCTGAAGGAAAAACCACACACAGAGAGGTGAGTGAAGGTAGATAGAGCACATATAGAGTACACTGTGTTTATACTAGTGGCTTATATGTTTTATCCCATATCTCCTCTGGACCCTGAAAAAAAATGTCGGGTGAAAAAAGAAAAAAGAAAAAAGAAAAAATTGTATACTGATAGCCATATTTATAGATAATTTTTCTAAAAAAAATACTTCAAGGTAGGGGAGCCCAAAGAACCGGCTACCACTGGGGAGTGATAATAAGCCAGTAAAATTATAAGAGAAACATATGCTATATATTACTAATGCGTAATAGACACAACAGAATCAACCACAACCAATGGATAGGGTCCACTGCTTTTACAACAAACACACTCATGATGTGCTTATAAAGCCTATAATATTACTGTCAAAATTAAAAGCCCGCACAGACCACCTACAGGCTGTTTAAATTTCTCCAGTCCGTTGAGGAATAGCTCGGTATTGGTCGAGAGCACACTGTGCAAATGTGATTGGGTCATTGTCAGTAAAATTCTAAATACATACCAAGAACTGTGCAGTACACATGCCAAAAAACACAGCCATTTTTTAATTGATATATAAAACATTCATTGGAAGTCCTACAAACATATATACATTCCCGCTCTATTACATACTCAAACCACGCACTGTGTAATGACCACACCACCAAGTTCCATAATAGTAAAATTTTAAGTATGTATGTATGTATGTATGTATGTATGTATGTATGCATGTATCTATGTAGGTCAGTAAGTCTCCACCCCACTAACCTGGCGATGGTATTATACCACGTAGTAGTTCGTTTTTTGGCAGGAATCAAGTAGTCCCAATGGCTGTAAACCACCAAAATAGACCAACCAATCAGAATTTAATATGGATCAACCAGGTAATTGTTCATTCATCTATAATTGTTCTTTAGATGGAGGTCTATTTTTAGTGGCTGTATACACATACTTATTGATAGGATATATGTGATATATGATATAGTACAGTACAATATAACGTAGTATAGCTTAATACAACATAACATAACACAATACAATACAACATTGCACAGTACAATATAATAAAACATAACATAACATAACAGATCTCAAACGACTGACCTATCTATAAGGTTACATATATCTTCTCTCCATCTGAAAAATATCTTATCATCACCTGCCAAGGTCAATTGGTAGAGGGCAAAGTGGGTCACATCTTGCCTGGCAGAAACAGGGACACGGGGAGAAGATGGCAAGGTTGAATTAGTTTACTACCTCCTATACTATTGTGAATATAATGCCAAGTGACATTAGGCTTACATTGTGGAAGATGAATAAGAAAACAATACGATAATTTCAAAATAGATGTGATAGTAATATGCATTAGTTTCATAACTAGGAAATAAAGAGTGGAGGAGGGAGAGGGGAAAGAGACAGAGTGCACATACAATAAAAAGTAATATAAAGCCAATGACTAAATATATATATTATATATATATATATATAAATGTAGTATATAGTATAAGAAACGAAATGTATAGGCATGAACAAAAAAAGAGCTGGCAGGTGCGAATAAAACACCATACTAGATAGAGATGGAGATAGAGATAGAGATAGATAGACAGGCAAGTTAATGTCACACCAACTCATCGGTAATCGCTCCAAGAGAGGTTCTCCTCCGGTGCATTCCCCACATGTAACCTTGAAGAACCAATCACCATCGACACGAGGTTGGCCCTGAAACTCTGGCACGTCATCTACATCTCACCAGTAGGTTGGTTAGGGTTTATCGATACATACAGGAATATATAATAATCTTCATAAAAGTGTATATAAAGTCAAGTATATATATATATGGGTATAGA
Organism: Ichthyophonus hoferi; assembly: GCA_002751075.1. NCBI lineage: Eukaryota > Ichthyosporea > Ichthyophonida > Ichthyophonidae > Ichthyophonus > Ichthyophonus hoferi. The sequence goes on from NAOQ01000416.1 coordinate 47,609, forward strand.
AGGAAGATATTGTGAAAGTATGATACAGAAGTTCACTATTTTAGTAGATGGAAATGGCTGTATAACTTCATATCGATAGCTCTAGTTGGCTTAGTAAAAGAGACAAAGAATCTCTGCATAAAGGTCAACATGTATTTTCTTTTCTTGTAATTATATAAGATGTGACATATATTACTTATATATTATATAATATAAACATGCTTTTGTAACTATTTATATACAACCGAGATGCAAGTGTTCACAAACAAGGCATGTTATTTTATGTCTTCACAAAGCAAATAACCAAGGAAATAAGAAAATATTCATAATCCTACTGTGGATGGTGGATGGTCCCGCATATATTTCAATATCTGCAACCCTCCCATATCCACACCCTATCACACCATACCATTGGTAACGACAGCGTCACAGGATATACAGTGTAGAAGCACCTCCACTGGGTCTGGGATCCTGTATGAAGAATATTACATGAATTTATATTAAGAGCAGCGTATATCTGTGTTTGTACGTAAGTGTATAACCATATTTGATTATATAGATATATATTATAACTATTGTACATACATACACACGTGTGTGAAAGAAAAGGGGAAGAGAAGTTATAGACAAACAACATTATAAGCAGGGTCGTTTGTGCTGTCCCAACTGAAAACATCAGTCAGCACAAGAGGGGCTTTTGAATTACACCTAAACCTACTCTGTCATTTCCTTTACAATCGTTCGGTGTGAAGGGAAGAGGCCCTTACACTAAAATGGTCATGGGCCAATATAAGGTCTATCTCAAAATCTTTTTGGTTATAACAGCTTATCTACTATGTACGTATGTTGCCTACATTTCAATATTTCCCGCCCTGCTACATCAACAATCATTGATTGGCTTAAATTGCATCAGGCATGCTAACACATACACTTTTATAATTGGCTCATTGCACACGCATTAGGCAAGTGGGTGCGCATTGTGAATCTGTTGCACACCCAGTTAAATCTCAAATATAAAAAGATAAACTGTACCGTTTTATTTATTTATATATGCATCTTTTAGAAAACAATAAATGAATTAGTTCTGCAATCAATATTTCCCACTATGTTCTTAATAATTTTTTTTAAGTGTTATGACTTAGCGCTATTATAATATACTATTATATACCATGTTATTCTTATAATATACCAATATAAACCATTATGCTATTCCTATATTATACCGTTAAAGATCATGCTATTCTTATAATATACCAGTATAGACCAAGCTATTCCTATAATATATCATAGCAAATCATATTATTTTAGAACTGTCCATTGCCCTTCAATAGTAACTGCATAGTAATCGAAAGATTGTCACAATCATAGTTCAGATAGATTATCTTTCCCAATTATTGTCTTTTAAAAATTAAAGTTATAAAAAAACAATATACGTACATGACAACAAATTAAAATGAAAGCATGCATAGTTATATATATATATATATATCTGTTGGGAATAATAAGTAGAACCAGGAGCGTTCCTATGACTTATAATCATTAGGAGAGAAAATACCGAATCAAGGGGCATAGATATGATAAGGTATATTTATTATTATTAAACAAATCGGCAGGACTTGTCCTACGCAAGATGCCTAAGTAATGTGCTATCTGAACTCAAAGCATATGATCTGAAATGGCTAATGATGTAGTCGCGGAACCTCTGCCATTGGCTGGTTCAATTTTAATGGATCATCTTGGACTGCCATTTAACATCAGTAGATTACACTAACTATTTTTCCAGACTACATATGTAATAATAATTGCTAATAATATTAAATGGTTATAGCTTTATAAAGAAATGCCTAAACTCATTAAATATTTCTCTTTTCATAATATCTATATAGATAACCTCGATATATCCCAAAAAAAAACTGATGTAATTATATAATTGTAAGTTTAATTCTTATGGCAATGATTCACGCTGTAAATTACACGTTATTTTTACTATACTACCACATAAACTCTATCTATCAGATAATTAAATAATATATGACCCAAATGTGACTCATTTAAATTATTGAAATCGTATTTTTAACCAATACAATTGATGGTTGAACAATGAAAACGTTTTATTGTTGTGAAATTTCCGATACTTGGGCCAGCCAAATATATAAATTATTACACCAATCATCAACCTGACCATTAATAATAATCGGTCCTGATTAGGCACCGAACTTAATATTATTAATACACATTCATAATAATCGATCAATTATCACTTATAATCAATAAACAAAGGTTTTCATTTGTTGCTTTGAATAGCTTAATTATCTTTAGTATCATCTAACTAATCATTGGCCAACATGAGTATCACGCAATTTAAAACCCAGCAAGCTATGTGGATAGGCCCTGGTCCTTTTTAAGCAGACACTAGCCAACCTACAATACATCCCTTCAGCATAGTCTCTATTGTTACCCATCTATGATATTCATTAAATAGCTCTGTAGCGTCTATTCCAGCCCCTTGCATTATTTCATCTACTCCACCAGGATGGAACTCTAAATAGTGGCTAATATTGTAAACAACTCCACGTACTGCTATCCATGCATTCTTAGGTGTGTTGTGCTATAAAGGAATAATAGTATATCAGAGGGATAAAGATCTATCTTTATGAAATAAGAATATTGGCTTGAGGGAAGGTCGTTGAGAAAGAGAGAGTGAGAGAATGATATAAAAAGTAAATTATAGACACAGAGATAAAAGACACTACGTAACACCCTTGCACGTATCTTACATGGTCCTCTATAGGGAAAAAAGTATGATTATAAATATACCTACCTACTTACCTACCTATCGATATTGCATATTGACATATATGTCAATGGATATTCATATACTTAAACATATATTTAATCAGTAATATTTACCTAAATATTACCATAAAACAATTTAACTCCATGACCAACATAGACATAGAAGACACCTTATAAGTGCACAAAAATAGTTAGAAATAGACCAAACTTGCACGTGTACAAAGACACACATTTTCAAGCATGCTAATATTTTCATATATACATATATGCATCATAAATACACACATATATATATATATATATATAGTGAAAATTACAAGATATATCAATTTTAATAAAAAACTATTTCACGGTGCATTGCAACCAATGATGCACTTTCAGATGCTATATATAGCCATGCAACAACCGATTATATGGTTGAAGAGCTTATCCTATATATATATATATGTGTGTGCTTGTATGTGTATGTTGTATAATCCTATCATACATATATAAAAATTTAAGTGCAAGAAATGCAACTGAATATGGTATAGTGTATCTATGTTTTTTGGCTTGGGTGATGTATAGGCATATATGATAGGACCTATCTCTCACCTTGGCTAGCTCATCCAAGGTTATTGCACGTACAGTCCCTTTACATCCTAAGGATGGCCCAATCATTGGCATGTCATGTTAATGCATTAGTTAGAAAGGCCGTTCAAACCAACCATGATAGTGAATGTTTTCACAAGGTAACTGTATCGTTTCTATTATAGAAGTATGCCATGGTTTGTATCTCTCTTTTCTCTTATTCCAATGACAATCAATCCTCAAATGAAAGAAGAACTTATTATATACACCTATCAATATATAACAAGAAAATGTGTATTAGCAAGAAAAAATAAAAGCATTCAGACAAAGTATATATCCAGGTATATCTAAGTAAAAATCCTTACGTCAAATTAAAATATACACTATTAGACCAAAGGATTCATGAACTCACTCACTCTCTTTCTCAATCCTTACCTATATCTCATTAAATATTCAGCTTAATTATATATTTAAATCACAAATAATACTTATACTCCAATCTTTCTTTTCACCCTGCCTTCGTAAGCAATATAACTTACCAGATAAATCCTGTCCACTATTGACTAGCCGAGCCCAGTCCATTGGCCCCCTACCTGGTTTAAGTGCTACCTTGCGGCGCACTATACGGTCAGACTATCCATTAGAATAGTGTTCGCAAGTTATGAGAAGGGGTAATTAATCGTTTTTACTGCTTTTATACTTCATAGGTTTACTTGCAACTAGTGTCTTGTCTACACATGAAAAAACTTGGCTAGATTATAAACAGAAGAGAGAACTGGCTATAACCCAAGATAATTAATTTATGTCACAAAGAGTTCATATGTTGGAAGGCTAGTTTGGTCTCTGCCCTAGGCCTTGAGTAAAGAAAGAGAAAGAAGCTGAAACATAAAACAGGCACCTCTTTTAGTCGAAGGACAAGACATGATTAAGATGTGAGGATATTAATCTATGAGCCTTGTATTTAGCACCACACTACTTGATACATCGGTTAAAATAAACTTTATAAACCAATAGATTTCTAGTTTATGGATCAATAAAAGATAAAGCCAATAATACAGACGTACTAGGTTATTGATAATACAATAAGCCAATAATACACTAGTTTGATTGAAAGTTATCCAGCCACATCCAGTCATTAACCGTTTTTATATCACATCTGTTTCCTTACCAAGACTTGTAAATAATTATAAAGCAAGATGGAGTAGTGTCACTGCGTCATTATCTGATCATATTATTAATATGAATAAATTTTTATTTCATATCACTCACCTACACAACCACACCACCCCTGAGGTATCCTCAAAATAACTATAGTATTGCATAAAGAATTCTTATCTATGTAGATTGTTACACAACCGTCAGTTGATCGCTCCTTATGTTACGAGTCTTCTCTCTCTATTATGTGTATGTATTAGTCTCAGACTAATAAACAACACAATCACTGTCCCAATAAATTCTCTTATATTATAAGCTGCTTTGTCTTGGATCCCATTCACAAATTTGGTACGCTTTCAAAATTTCAAAAAAATTTAGAACGACTTTTTCTTTGAACTTGTATTTGATTCACTAGCGACTGCAGGTGTAACTAGCGCATTGAAAACTAAGTGTTGGATGGGAGCAAGTGTCCAATCCAAAGAGACTGCATTAATAGGTATGAACTGTACTTTATCTGAATGTACATGTACATATTCAGAAATATTTTAAAAAATTAAGCTCCGAATTACATTTTCAATTCCATGATTTTTTTATTAGGAAAAAAGGCAGTTGTGGGGCGACTTCTTAAACAAAACAAAATAATAATTAAGAATAATTTCTCACTAGAATGAATTATAATGCATAGAGATAAGCTGTAGTCCTATTATGTTAAAGTGGGCAAGTATTTTTATGATGCCTTTTTGTTCTGATTGCGTTCCATTTGATAAATAGGATCACAAGATTAATATATTTTAGTTGTAGCAATTTTTGCATGCTTTCCATTGAGATACAATGGGTGTTTACAGTACGAACGCCACTTTAGCGAATCACTATGCCTTTAATTTGTTTATACAAATCATTTATAAAACTATGTTTAATTTTATAGGTCCAAATAAGATCGATTATTAATCATTTGTTTAGTTGAAGTATAAAATGAGCTATGATTACATAGGATTACCACATAATTGAACACACCCAACATAAGAATAATTTAAAGAACATTTTATATAGTTAATTTCTAATAAGATTAGTTTGATCAAGTGGGCATAATATCATCATAGAGTGTAGTTTAATGTGTATTTAGAGGATGTCATATCATACTGATAAAACACGGGTAACAATTGGCATTGATATATTTACCTACTATATAAGTATATGCTAAGTATTGAGTAATAGGTAAAATATAGAAAGATATAGGATGGAATATATGGTTAGATTTAGTAATATATATATGCCATGCATGTGTTGCTAAGGTTTTGTCACGCTTTTTCACTGGTTACTATATGCTGAAAGGTTTGTATATAGACACCAATTTGTACCCGTGGTAAGCTATACTGAAACAAGAACTTTAATTCGTCCAATATATACAGTTATACAGTACCATTACAAGTTTAATACATATTTATTTATTTTTTTTGCATACAAAAATAAACAAAACGTTATGCTAAACATTTTGAACACTTCTTATTCGGCTGATTATAATCATAACTAGCAAAAAGTACTAAAATTAATTATACTTATTTATGCATTATTAAATATATGTCATTCTATTTTACATTATTATTTACATTAATCTATCAATATAAAAACATAAAATATATTTATAGCTTTAACATAGTCAATTCTTTTGATTACGGCCATACCTAGCATAAAGAACCTCATCTTGTCCGATCTGCGAAGTTAAACTGCCATGGGCGTAACTACTGTGGTGGACCACGCGGGAATACCACGTGCTCTAATCTTTTTAACTATGTTTATCATAGTTTAATGCAATATAATACAATATATTAGTTAAGTAATATAATGAGGTTTGATATGATCTTAATATATATAGGGGATACTACTGGAGTGGTAATCATACGGTAATCATACGGTAATACCACGTGTAATAAGATTATTTTGAAGCCTATTTTTCCTTTTATTTAGTTTTGCTTTTTTCCACTCGCCATAGCTTTTAGCACATGTATAAGGCTAATTATAATTGCTACTATTAGTATTTGAAAAGATTATTCATATTCTAGGTATTTCCATTTCCTTTTTATCAAATCCGCAAAAAAAGGCCGTTCGTGCATACCAATGAAGTAGCTCAATAGTATTGACAGCTAAGTAAATAGAGAACATGGCATAATCACAGTCTTGCCAATGTGTAGTTACCTCTATTATCCCTAGACATCTTAAAATTTAAACAGAAGTTAAAAAGACCAAGGTACATGAGACTTTGCTCAAAAGAAAAATACAAAGGATAGTTTACAGTGTCTCGGCCTCTCTTTCTAAGCATGTTCCACAAGGGTATTATATTAATCAATCTAGTCCCATTGATTAAGCATATATATATATATATATATATATATGCTACCTTCAATGCTCACTGACACACGCAATATATCAAGGCACATCCTAAACCTGTTCAACGATACATATGTTGTCTTTATTTGGAATCCGAGTTAGTGTATATTTATTTACATATTTAACTTTCCATAGTCTAAAATAAATAATAAAGAAAAGTAGGCCAGGGGCAGTATTCAGAACCTGGCCATTCCTGCTTGGCCAGCATAGGCGACTTCTTCAAGAAAGCTAGAGGGGAAATGCCCAATTGAGTTAGAATCATCCCTGCAAATTACCATGATTTAAAACCACATTGGGCGGCTAGATTTCAATTATAAACCAGAGGTATATATATGTTTTCGATAACCAATACACCCACTATATACTGCAGGATTAAGGCAATCTTAATTCGTACCCACTTAGAATAATCTGTCTTGCACGCTATTATCTATGATAACATACCGATCATAATACTAATTATAATTAATTATGTAATGGCCAATAATAACACATTGCAGTTTAATTCATCTACCACAATAAACAAAATATTAAAGAGATAACGCAAGGCAATAGTATATATAGTAGCCAATCACACAGCATAAAAATAATATTACAACCAATCCAAAACCATAACGGATTCATAATCTATTCCGCAGTTCACTATGCTATCCCAGTATATCTAGAAACCACGGGTATATATATACTCACAATAAGTATATACTTAATCCAATAGCACACAAGCATTAAATATATTAAATATACATACCTCTCACAGTTGTGAATGTAGGTACTAGCCAACACAACGCGGACACCGGTTGTTGTTTCGTTCATCTTGGCTACAAATCTAGCCTCTTCATAGGTGGTTCCACCAACCATAAATACAATAATGTCTTGGGGTCTGTAGGGGATGGTTCTGAATGAGATTGACATTGCAAGATTACTGTTTATTTTGGTCTATAGTTAGATATATATATATGTATGCATGCATGCATGTATACGGAAGTAGGTTATACATAGGTATCAATTCAAATAATGTATATCCTAAGATAGATCATGAACGGCACTGTATACTGCATATAAAAGGAATAGAACTACCTATACACGTAGTAGCTAAAAGAGTTTTATATTTTATACCTTAAGGTGCAATTTATAGAAGCACCTGTCGATATAAATACAATCGACTAATATGATGCATACTAAACTCTTTATACCGATAATTGTATATTGTTAAATTTAATCATATTTTAATTTTATGCTTCTACCCTGAAAACCATCATTCATAATTTACGCCCTTATAGCGTCAGACTATGGTATAGGTACTTACATACCATATAATTATATCTATGTTTTTTTTTAAAAGAAAAAAGGAATGGAAGATATATAAAGAAGAATATACAAGAGAAAGCATTTGCAATAGATAGAAACAAAAGGTACAATACACACAGACATATACACATACTTGTCTCTCATAGATCCAGAGAGGAAAGGAAAATATTCCTCTTTCAGCTTGCCCTTTACTAATTGGTCAAGGGTCTCCACCAATAAGGGCTCGTGTTGAGTATACACGTTTTCCACGCCCTGTATGTACATATAGTCAGAGGTTGTTTGCATTATAACCATTATATTTTAATCAAGATTTTTAATTGGTTTACCTTCTTAAAAGTAAGTTTATACGCTAACCATCTCTATACTATACAGTAAAGGTTATTTAAGCTATTAGCTAGGTTGTTGATTATGGAAGCCTCTCTCTTTCTCCTTCTATATATATATAGACTATGCTATACTATACTATACTAGACTATATTATACTATATTAGACTACACTATACTATACTATACTACACTATACTATATTAGACTATATTATACTATAATCAATTAAACTATACTCTATTATATTATACTCACATATATATATATATATATATTACACCTCATGATAAGATAAATGCTCTATAGCAAAAGAAACTATAATGCAACTTTTAAAAAATGCCCACCCTGTATTTATTTTTCTAGTAATATGCACACCATATTTTAATAATAAAAAACCCCAAAATTGGTAAATTTTAAAAATAGATTATAAAGCTCTATGGTTCGGTTCACATGAAGCTTCTTCATTATGAGTTTAAAATATAAATATACCCATAGCCAATCATAGTATATGTTTAATCTCTCTCAGCCAATAATCAAGTCACGTTATAGACTTTCTTTTTAAGATAGTGGATACACGGGTATAACAATCTCCGCATCCATTGGATAAGAAAACCTCAGAGTTCAAAAGAAGGACTATAGCGATTAGCTAATTATTTTTTACTAGTAGGAATAAAGCTTACGAAGCGGCCACTTCCAATCAAATTAAAGAGATAAAAGGATAAAGCCAACGCCATTGAATTGTAATGGTAATAATATTAATGATTATAATTATAATCAATATTATGATACCAATCCGAATCAATATTTACATAATAACAAGCCACTTATAATTATAATAACCACATACCTTTAACCCTTTCAAGGCCTTCTTTGTAAAGGCCAGAAAGCTCTTATTACCATACAGATCACTCCCTCTTACGCCATTCCCCCCATACTTTAGGATGGATTCAATGGCCTGTTGTTGTTGGTATGGTATGTGTGATATGTGTGGTATGTGTGATTAGTACGGTTGGTAAGGCATTGTAGGTGGGATAGGTCTATGTAAAGGAAGTACCTAATAGTACAAGAAAAAAACAAAGAAGAATACAGAAATGAGAAAGTACAATAAGGGAAAGAAAGACATATATAGAGAGAGCGAAAGGTGGGTAGGGAGGAAGAGGGAGAGGGAGAGGGAGAGGGAGAGGGAGAGGGACAAAGAGAGACAGACAGAAATAAAAAAATAAAGATAGAATAAATAAAAAATCAATATCGATGAAGTACTAAATATTGAAAAAAGAGGAGGACTAGACGGAAGCGCATCAGAACATAACACCTATACGTATATGTATAGGTATATATCCATATATATGTAGAGATAATATCACTTACAAGCATATATTTCTGGGGGAAATGACGGTGTTTTAGCATCATCATCAGCTCAGGCAGGCTATTGTAAGGGGTTCCCTCATAGCGCAAGGCATACAGGCAGACCAATCGGCAGCGGTCAAGATCCGTCACTTTGTCGTCATCGATCAATGTGCGTACTATCTAGAGGGGGCAGGATGGATAGTAATCAGTACGTTGAATATACATAGCAGGAGAAAGAGAACGATATATAGGCATGCTAATAAAGTGTGACATACCTCCAATGAGGACACGTGATCGCCTTGGCAAGCCAATGCCTGTTCGCACTCAGACACGTTAAGGAGATTATGGGAATTATTCAGACGATAAAGCTCACCCACTAGGGCAGCGTGCTTGTGAACAGTCCCTATGTGAGTGGGTGTATGTATGTGTAGTATATGTATGCGTTTATGATCATATTATGCAGGGTTACACATATACCTATAAATGGGTATATTAATAGCTTGGTACTGCATAGACTCTAGATGAATTGAGTAAACAAAGGTTCTGAAAGATGGCAGCATGAATATCATACATACATGCATATATATAAGACACTATAAATATACTGGAAAATAACTGGAGACGTTGGGTCAGAAGACGGAGGAATTGAAGAGATATAGAATAGAGAAAAAGGCAAAAAAGACAAGAAAAAAAAATACAACTATATAAGCAAACAATGACAATAACAACAACATACAACTAGGAACTACAATGAAATACCTGACATCTGTCGGAACTGAGGGTAGTTATCAATAAAAGTTCTCATATCTGCTATGGTGTCAATCTTAGCCGTAGTCTTTTTCGTATCTTGAAACTTTTCTACCAAGTCCTTGATGGACATTCCTATATCGCCAAAGTTCATATACATGTTCTTTTGATAGAAGTCATCATTGGCCGACGATAGTACTACTTCCTGGGAATTATAATTAATAGTCGTTTTAATGTGTTATCACCGGGTGGGGTGTAGGTGTTATGATACCGTATCTGTTAGATTGCAGATATATGGTGATTATATGCCCATATATGAATACATACGCATGCCTATATATACATATACACATACACACATGGGGACAGACCGACGTATATATAAACATACATACATACATACATACACATGCATATATACCTAGCTATCCCCTAACACATACCTTTAACTCTTTGCCTATATTAGGAACATCAGAGAGATCAACCCTCTGATTGGATATTCCCAATCGCTCATGGACCATAGCCTGATAGGTCCACTGGTTAAGAAGGGGCGTCACGGGGTCATCGCAGCGATCAACAATCAGTAGGAGAGGGTTTACAGAAGGTCGGCGGAAATCGAAGAGATTAGGCTCCTGCCGTATACTAGCCTGTGTAGAGTGTATATGTATGTATTGTGTGTGTATACAGGAATAGCATGATGTATATACTTGTACATGTGGGTTGGCATATGTCGGGCTGTGAGTAAAGGGAGCAGGGAGATGAGGTGTGTGCTATACAATGTGGTAGTTTAATCGAATAATTATATATTAATAGAATAACATAATAGTATAGTAGTACAACCGTATAATAGCATAACAATAAACTAATATGACTATCTAATAGTACAATTACATAAAAATATAATAATATAACAGCACAGTAATAAAATAATACAATAGTATAATATTAGAATAACACTAAAGCCTCCTGGTCGTATCTATACATATATTTTCCCTCCCACCTACCTCCACATCTCCAGCAAGCCTTTTACACAGGGGAGATTTTGATTGGTAACGTATCAGGGGGTTCTTCTTTAATGAGAGAAGCAAAGCTGTGATTCCCTGTAGTACACGTCGGTACATGCCTTCATCCCATACGTTGTGATGGGACCCAATGATATGTGGCATATTAAGTGACATGAGGTCTTGATTGGCTGCGTAGTAGTCACCATACAACTCCTGGGACCAATAGAATTAGATATATATATGCGAATATATACATATCAATATATATATATATAATACAAACAATACACACACTTACACTTACAAAATACATTAACCAATTAGTTCTCTCACCTGAACCTCTTTTACAACCTCGCGCTCATCGGCGGCAGCCAATCTTTCCAGATCACTCGAGGACAAGACATTAGTAAAGACTACGGGGAGAGAGATACGTCATTATAATGTCATGTGCTTCCTACAAATAGAAACCATTATATATAGAAATGAGAGATGATTGATAGATCACAACTGCTTCACCCAATTATTAATATTAAAGGGTGTAACGAGAACCAATCAATGACTGGTTCGTATGGCATGTCCAATAGGTAGTAAGTGGTGTACAGGACCCTCTTCTCTCCCCTCTCCCCTCTCCTACCTTTAATCCATATATCTAGATATATGGTAGTATAATAATATGCAGGGTAGTATGTCTATTTCGTTCTGCACATATTTTATATATAAAAGTATATACGTAAATACCTGGGTATGTAGGCTTGCATGTTATAGTGTTACTGTAATGTATACATGTGCATATATATATTCTTGTAGCTCTATTTGTGATCTTTGTCTATCTGGGCCTATAACTAGGCATGTTTTGGAAGAATCTACTAGGTGATAGAATGAAATAATAATAATAATGATAGTAATAATAATAATAATAACAATAATAATAATAACAATAATAATAATAGTAATAGTAACAATAATAGTAACAATAATAGTAATAATAACAATAATAATAATAATAATAATAATAATAATAATAGTAATAGCAATAGTAAAAATGATAGAAATATTGATAATCGTAAATAATAACAATAAACATATCATACATAGATAATAGCTGCCATATTTGGGGTTTTTCAGCTCGTTAACCAATAGATTAACGTTCTCGTGTGTAGGCCGTACATACACCAATGCACTAAGATGCAGCATGAGCTCACGGTTTTGACTCTCTAGTCTATCTACCAGATATACCTCCTTTTGAAGAATCTCTGATTGAGTATATACCAGACTCACAATACCCGTCTGCAAAAGAGAAAGTTTTAATAGTAGGAAGAGAGAGAGAGCGAGGAAGAAACAAACAAACAATTATATGTAAGAATGCATAGATTAATCTTAATGTACAAAAGACTAAGTATAGACTTGTAAATATAAGCTTACAGATAAATACATGTATTTAAGTGTATAAAGATATACATACTTAGATTTAAAAAACACTTATTAAGGTATATATATGCATTCATCCGTAAATGAACAACTACACACAGACATAAATCTACACACACACAACATTAATATAGGTATACATACCAATGCATAACTATACCTTATATGCTCAAATACTCTGTCCAACACATAAAAACTATACGCTAGCATATACATAAATACAGGCACAAATTACCTTACCGTTTCCTTGTCTAGCAACAAGACTTTCATCCCTGAGGCTTCATTGATCACCTTGGTGAGATATTCCCTCACCGCCTTGTACACATTCATATTACTAGGGGTTAGTGTTCAATAGTAATAGTAAATAGTAATATACTAATATACTAATAGTAAAATAGTAAGAGTATAGTATTGCACAACCAAATCTTGATATATCTAAAAATATATAACGGCTAGAAAATTATTTATTTATTTGTTTATCGCGCATATTTATTATGATATTTTATACCAATCATTATCTGCATTTAAATCTTGATAGGACCTATACCGCAATCATTATTAGTCTTTAGTAAATTATGATACCTAGGGGTTTTTCTTTAAATTTAAAGCAAATTGAACGGATTTAAAGCGTACATAATTTTTGGTTCCTTAATTCCTCATTGTTAGTTTTTATTACAATCCAATAGTCTATAGATATTACCAGTTAATTGATTCCGGACCAGTGATCTGTTTCTGGTATTCGGGGATTTTTTCTAAGGGAAAGAACCACGGATTTGAAAACTAGTCGTCCATGACTTCTCCTAATTAAAAGATCGTTCATTCAAATATGTTGATAGAATAATCTGTATGTTACAAACACACTTTCATTGTTTAGTTTATTTATGTTTAGAAGAATGGTGGCAAGGCACCCCACAATGAAGATAAAATACTACTTTCTTCTCCTCGTGTGATATCCTTATATAATTGTGTATAAGTATAAATAAATAAAATAATACATCAATAAAGGCTATCATAGGGATTTAAGAAGAAACTGATTTTCTAAAACTTCTCAAGTAAAATAAAATGAACCAAAACCATCTACAGGTTTTAGCTCTAACTACCCTAGATTATTGCAAATTTTTAACCCAATAAAGTTCACTACTCCACTAACTAATATTACGGCCATATAGTTTACTATATTGGACACCCCTAGTATAGTGGCTCAAAACAGTCCTTCTGCAGCGTATAAAAACCATATCCTTTTCGTATAACATATGCATATAAATGTATGTACATGCTGTTTTGTATGTGTAATACATATTGGAGGGCGCCTTAACACATATATATATAATATAATACAACTTCAATAACACTTACTAAGAATATCAATATTGTAATTTAAGTACAAACGTATATACCTTTTACTACATAAAAGCTAATCAAAGCCAACCTCTCACTTATAATTTATTCACTGTATTTATCAACATATTATTCATTCTTTTCATAGGCAGTCCTGACATAATGGCAACAAACATGAACACCAAACGAGGCCTTGAAGACAACCTGAACTCCTACAGAAGCACACAGCAAAGTGTTCTTCCTACTAAGCGCCATCGTCTGTCTACGCTTGAATCACCTCCAGCTCACCAAGGCCTCATACATAACACATCGGTTCACTCACGCTATGCTCCCAATCCAGACTCTGCTTTCAATATAATTATTCCACAAGGTAAGTCTTCGACACTTCCTTAACATTTATTTTTGGAAATAAAATTTTCATATAGGGTATTATCATTTCTACCACATACCATTTATTACATTATTAGTTTTTTAGTTGCACAGCTTCCTCCACTCCAATACAGGTATAAAAATATATCTAATACCTAATAATCAAGAGAGAGAGAGAGAGAGAGAGAATTGTATTGTGTGATAGTCATAAATAGGTGTTACATTTTAGTTTTCCAACACCTTATTTACTAAGTAATATTATCTAAAGGATATTTTTGGTTTTAATTGTGGTTTTTGGAACATACTGTGGGAATGTGAAGATATGTCTGTGATGTTTTTACGTGTAATTTGAGTGTGGAAGGTTGTATATGTTGTTGTAAATGTAGGTCTACCTTTTGTTTTGTGCTATCCCTATGATTTTATAAGTTAGGCTAACTTTTATTATTTTATACTTTGAGACCATAGACAGAGTAAAGGGCGCAAATCGTTTTTAATTAATGATAATGATGATAGAAATGATGGTAGTGCTATAGTAGTGATAGTGGGGCTATAGTAATGATGATAGTAATAGGGAGAAGGAAAGACTGCAAGAGGCTATACACCTTATCCTCCATACACATGTTTCAAAAAATAAGTCTTGCGGGTCTGGTTCATATATATATAATAATCTCTAAATATAAACATACTATTGTATAAGTATTTTCCTCAGGGGCCCACCTGAACAGTGATTAACATGCATTATTACTACAGAACCAACAGAGAATAATTTAGATAAAGGAATGTGTCGACAGGCACGTCAACGGGGACATGAGTATCTCAAGGCACAGGGAAAGGCGGGAACTATGGAGGACCCTCTCATGTTTTCATTGGATCAAGTCAAGGCTGTGGTTGCTAGGGCTGTTGACGAGAGAGAGGGGAAGTTGAGGACACGATTTGATGCCATTTTCCAGGAGAAACTGGAGGAGCAATACATGTCTTTCACTAAATTTAATGCATCAAATATTAAGAGGCAAATGCGCGAATCTCAATATGATTGTAAGTGTATTCTCAACTTTGGTGTATGTATTGTAGAAGGTGTGCGTCTATGTTTTTCCCCTATAACGATACACTGCTAACTGTCTGTAGTTGGTTTTCTGTTAACATTGTTCTTTTTCTCTTCTTCTCTGTTTTATTACTTTTATAACTGCATCTTAATAACTGCTCCCCACCTATCTACTTAACTAAAAATCAATTTATGTCTGTATACAAGAGAGTGATAAATTATTATTTAGAGTAGTTTATCATGCCAGTACAGTAAAGGTGACGCACACACGGTAGCCTAACTGTGTGCATTCTCTTTTTTTTTTTTTGATTGTATTATATATTTCTATGCTACATTTTTAATTGATGCAGTTTTAATAATTTACGCTGCCCTTTTCTTCTCCTATTCTAAACCATATTGAATCCCTGTATGATGAGATGATCTGGCTAGAGATGATCTGGCTACGTTGCGTTGATTAGTGGTATTATCACGACTTCTTTTCTCTATAATGTGTTAAGGGAGAATGCATTGAATGATTAGATGTTTTTTAGTGTTATATTATAATGGTTCTATTTACTATAATCAAATCACTAAGTGAAATACTAACTGTGCTGTTTCACACAGATATGTGCTAAGCCGTTCTATATCCTCCCTGGCTTCTCTGGACTACATTTATATATTTAAACAGAGTTAAAGCTGTCGATTTCAGCCTATGTAGTAATTATGCCACTCGTGTTCCGGAGGGCTGCCGACTATTGCAAACAGATCGTTTAGGATAAAAACAGTATAGTTTTTATTCAGTATTACTACAAAATCAAGAGTCCCTAATTTGTCTCAGACAGAATATGATTATGCTTTTAAAATATAGCATTTCATACACAGAATACTTCTGAACCCACTATTAGTATTGATTGATGAGATGATTATAACTATAGTTATAGTCACTTTTCCTGTATTGTTTTGTGGCTGCTATATTTGAAAAAGTTGTGGAAAGACAATAGAATTATTAACTAACAATTATGAAAAGATTGGCAATATATCTTTAACATGGATACTGCAGAGGCTGAGAGCAAATTGGAGCAGAAGTCTGCCTAGTTAGTTAACTCGTACTCTCTTTATAAATCAATATTGTATAATAAACTAGTAAGAGCATTTTTAATCGTGCTGTGTGGTTATGACTTTTCATGTTTTCATTTAATATCACTGTTTTCTTGGAAAGACGATCCTGTTTTTTAGTTTCTTTATACGTTAATTAATATCTCTTGCAAATGTTTTTTTTTTTTTGTATTTGCTTTCATATACAGGATCTGCATAATACAAAGATATTGTTAATTACAGATTAAATCCACTAAATTATTTGATTGGCCTCATGAAAGATTGAGATCGATAGCAGCATTGGTCTAATATGGATAGATGTATTGGTTATTAGAGATCATAGTGTGTTGTGGAGGCTTAAGGAAGTAGAGATGGTAAGGATGTTAAGGAACCACAGTTATTGTGGATCTCACGGGGTGATCTATTTTAAATTTTACTATATTATAATTCCATAACATTTCGTTATTACGATTCTCCTATTATATACAAATATAGAAATTGTTTACAGTGGTATTTTAGTGCGGGTTTGCCATACGTGATACTGCAAATTGGAATTGCAGTTGTTTTAGAACATTCATTTAGTATGTATGATGAGTTTTTCTTCCTAAAAAAATGCACAACTGCGAATCAAAATGCGCTGACAAGCAATCTTACCACATTAGAAATTGTATACTATTAAAAATAATCCGTAATATACTCATATTAAGACGATAGTATCCCGACAGAAATTTAGTAAATTGCAGCAGGAGACTTAAAACACAATGGTAAAGTTCACTTTTCTTTGCATGAAAGTCCTATCAATAAATACACATCTAGTGTATGGCAGAGATAAATAAATCATGCAAGATAAACGGTAATGGTTAAAGTAAATATATAGCTAACAATATTAAACTCCTTCGACTTTGACTGGCAATCATCTGCCATGTAATTTCAAATGTAGACAAAGGGCTTCAATAAATGGGAGAATAAAATGCATGTTGCAAAAAGAAAATTATGAATATTGTAAATAAATAATTGCTTGAAGGGTTCCGTTGGTATCCCCTTACTTTTATATACATAATAAAAATCTACAATATGAATATGATGTAATTAATAAACATCTCATAGACTACTAGTATATAGTAAATATATATTAAAGGACCGGTGCCAATGTAAAGTATGTATTAACATATTTACTTCCTTGATACCTCCGAACCTGTCTCCCCGTTATTGAATACAAAAATTGGTTAAGATAATTTTTTAAGTGTTAACAAGTTTGCTTGCCCATGCAGTTTCAAATATTTTCTTTACTTTTTTTATTTTGTTCTTTTTTAAAAAAACAATTTTCCATTGATACTTTTTTTTTCTTTAGTAGTTTATTTCCTAAAATATATATAATCCGAGTTCTTCCTATTCAAATAACTATATATATATATATATATATATATAACAACTGTGCCATATCATACTGTAGATTATAGTAGATTATAGTAGATTATAATAGACTATAGTTGATTATAATAGGTTATAGTAGATTATAATAGACTATGTTAGATTATAGTAAATTATAGCACAGTGTAGTAGATTATAGTAGATTATCAAATATTATAGTATGATTTAATAGATTATAGTGGATTATAGTAATTTGTTACAAGATCGCTAGCCATAGATGAATAACTAGATCTGATTAAAACCCAGATTCTGATATAGGTCGATTTCTTTATTATAGTAACCAGTACATCAACAAGTTAACACAATACCCAAATAAGGATATAATAGTACCTGATACATTTTTACATTCCTAATGGGTCTCTGTTGTCTTGAATGAATTCTGTTAGTCGATAAGAATATGTATGACTGGTTCCAATTAGATCATTGAATGGAAATGCGGGAGTTAGCCAAAAAAAATAGCACCTGCTTATATAACGGAGTATAAAAGAAAGCAAAAACTCGATAATAAAGCTCCGGAATTATTTCGCTCATACTTTGAATTGATACTTGTAGCAAAACAC
>NAOQ01000417.1:13664-24629 GCA_002751075.1 Ichthyophonus hoferi
ACAATATTGGCACTTGGTATTGGCTTACCAGGATTTGCTTACAAGAATTTGATAGATCCGTCCCGTGCATTTACTGAACCTGTCTCAGACGCAAGTATTCTCGGGACATCCTTTCAATAATACACGTTCTATTTATCTGTTTTCATGTAACTATACTGAATTATGATTTTATGTTTGTAATGTTATTGCAAGCATATAATTAGCCCAGAATTGCTTTCTGTACACAATTTGCCTTTTTGAAATTTATCCTTGTAAGCTGATCAGGAAACTCTAGATCCATTTGTGCAACCATGGGGCTAAGCTTAGTCGCGGTACCTTTGGTCATTGCCCTACTTGCTAATTATTCATTTGCAAGTGACAGGGGATGTATTAAAGGGTATATAAAGACCGATTTTCTCCGGTGCAAATTAGATTGTACAAAGAAACTGAATTCTGCTTTCATGTGTGATTCTCTAGATTATTTCTTAACACCTGCACATGCTGATCGATATCCAATATTAGAAACAGATGCTACTCAGTGTGAGCCAGCAGGGCCCGACTTTGATTCATATGAAAAGGTTAATGATACATGTTGGAAAATGTGTCAGAAACAATACAAATTTGTGGCGCCAAACCTTTGTAAATTTCAGTGCAGTAAGGAATTGGATGAGAAAGGCGTATGTGATGATAGTTATAGGTTAAATTATAGGATAAATATTGAAAAGGTGGCGTCAATACCAAGTGAGTGCATCTATCGTTTGTATAATTGCATATGGCTCTTCCTCCTACACTTTGCATACTTTATGAAATAGTATTGTTACCTCAACTCAGCTTTTATACAGCTATAATTTAAATTTCTTTACGTATATAACATACCATACAAAGAAGTCATAATACTTTTATCACTTAAATATGTGGTATAGAACAACTAGGGTTTGTCATTAAAGTAATTTAAATATTACAGTCAGTCGTGAAAGGTGTAAAGGATTTGATATGGGTACAATAGTGCTCAGTTAAGGTATATACTCTTACCATACTGTGATAACAATCTTACAAAAAAAGGCCTACAGATATACGTATAAGAATAGTATGTCTAAATAAATTAGAAGAACTGAACTATCAGTAAGGTATATAATAAAACACATTCAGTTATTTTTTTAAAAACAAAATAACTTTTTATGAAAGGCTACTGGTTATTTATGAAAGTGGATAAACGTACACTAACTAGATACGCTTTTGCTGTAATATTTTTCTTTTGCATCTTCTGTTTTCTCACTTTCATTTATTACCCACAGTTACTTCCTTGAAGAATAATGTGGCTAAAAACAAGCCATCCAAGCAATCATCTTTTTATAAGGATACTTGGGTATCGTCTAATGCCGTAGATGGAAAAACTAATGGAATTATGGATGGAGGTTCTTGCATTCATACTGATTTCGAAGCTGCCCCTTGGTGGGAAACAAATCTTGGAACAGCTCATCGCGTTAGCACTGTCAGAGTATGGAATAGAGAAGACTGTTGCTCAGAACGCTTGGATGGGTTCATGGTATGTATATATACCTGATAATCACAATTCTGTGGTAAGTATGTTCAAATGTGTTTATTATGTATGCTTTTATTTGCTGTAAAATGGGATTGATCCAGACGCGTGATGTGTGAATATTGTAATTATATGTTAACCATACAGGAAAGAAAGCTCCAAATCTGCTAAAATGAATTATCATTTTTAAAACATTATTACTCATAAGTTATTAGCATTCTCTATAGAAGTACTGAAATACTTTTTGCTTTGTTAAATACGCTGCTGTCTTATATTTGTATCACTTTAAGTCTTTTGAATATCAAATGTGTTTTTTTTTTGTTTTTTTTTAAAAAAAACAAATTAATCCTTTTCAGGTTACAGTTGACGGTGTAGTGTTTGGACCCAATTATAATACAGCTCCCCCTCCTGGGGGGTTTCTTGATGTGGTGGGTGATATCACAGGGAAAACAGTGCGTATACAGGGAACCCAGTTAAATGCCTTGCATTTCTGTGAGGTGCAAATTGAAGGAGTGCCTGTAGCTAACGTAGGCATGTATCCTTGATTGTATGTGCATTTATATGTATTGCTATTTAACAATATGGAATATAAATATGTTTATGCAGAATTATTTGAAAATGTATATATCGATGGTGTGCAAGTGAATATCCATTTCTTTAATCGTATATTTGCTTACTTAAAAAGTGTGTGCCTACAATAATACGTTCCTCTTATTTTAGATATCCATAGATGCATTCATGCGCTTTATGCAGATTCTAACAAGTTGCTCTTAAATCCTGTATTTTATGTTACTATTTGTTTGCTTCATTTATTTCATTGTTATTAATAATGTAATTGTTTTTCAACGTTGCTTTTCTCTATTGTTTTCCACATTTTTACCTAATATTTTATTTAGTTATTCAAACGATAAACAAGTCTTACTGCCCAAAATTGTAGCCTCTTAAAATTTATTCTTTTATGCTTAGTTCCTACCAACGCGGCCTGTGGAAAGCCATCTAAACAGAGCTCAACTAAATTTGGAGGCACCGCGGAAAAGGCCAACGATTGCAATATGAATACGTTATTTTGGAAAAACTCTCTAAATATGAAAAGTCAACAGCCTTTATCGTGCTCACATACAAATACCGAAGAAAATCCGTGGTGGGAAGTTGATCTAGAAACTACTAAATTCATCTCAGCGGTCAGAATATGGAATAGAAAAGATTGTTGCTTCAATGAAATCGATGGTTTTGAGGTGAGCTAGCTAGTGTGGCTAGAGTTGTGTTGTTTGATCCTTGATTAGTTCTAATGTTAGGGAATTCTTTTGCATCAATATTTGACAATGGAAGTCGTTTGTGGGGTGTGATTTGAAATGTCCATTATGTGTTTTCTTTTCTGTTTTTTTCTTAACTATCCAACTACATATCTAACATTGGTCTTTTCTTAGGGTTGCCTTATCTTGACCGATATATTTTTTTTTCTCTAGTGCTCCCTTGCATTAAGCATACAGTCATGTGCATATCCAAATGTATGCATTATATATATGCTTTTATATGTATATTAACGCTTGTGCATGCACTTGTACCCATATCTTTAAATGCTATTATGCACAGGTGCTTGTAGACGACAAAGTGTGTAGTCAAGTAGGAAACACGGCCCCTCCCGCCGGCACGGCTCGTGAGGTCAAATGTGGACTGAGTGGAAGCAAAGTGAAGGTAGTACTGCCTAGGAAAGGAATGCTAATAATGTGTGAAGTTCAGGTTTTGGCCATGGAAAATGACCACCAAAGTATGTGACTACTTAGGAGTGATAATACTTTTTAATGTTTTATTTGAATCCAGGAGGTTGTAATAGACTGTCAGCTAGGTGTTTTCTTTAGATTTTAGTGTTATAATATACTTTAATTTCAAAATTGTGTATATGATGATGTCTAATAACTTAATATACAAGAGTTGTGTGGTTGAGTTTTTTATTGCATTTAATTATATGTGTGAAGCTGTTTCCTATATCATATATTAAAGAGAGAATTATAAAAACACAGCTATAGGGCGGGAACAGTTCTTTTTGCATGTACAAGGTAATATAACTAAAATAAATTAACAAATACATGGGCATTCTTCAGTTATCGAGCATTTCCTTGCGTCGATATTTTCTTCATAC
This sequence comes from Ichthyophonus hoferi, assembly GCA_002751075.1. NCBI lineage: Eukaryota > Ichthyosporea > Ichthyophonida > Ichthyophonidae > Ichthyophonus > Ichthyophonus hoferi. The sequence continues at coordinate 17,324 of NAOQ01000417.1, forward strand.
TTCTTAACCTACTTCCCCTCCACCTTGAATGTGTATAACTAAACACCCTCACAACTGCATTCAACAAATATCTTTAATTATCAAATGCACTAATACATAAATGCACACACACTCCTTACTTTTCCACCACTAGGTACAATTACGGGTACATTGACATCCGGTGAAGAACTAGATTCCATTGCTATTGTTAATGCGACGGTTGTTTTAGTGAGTAAAGGAGGTTTGACTACAAAGGTTAAAACCGATGGAAATGGTAATTTCAATGTGAAGGTTCCACCAAATACCTATACGGTGAAGGCAATTACTGTTAACAGCCTAGTGCCTCAGACACCAGTAAAGGGAGTGACAACAATAACAGTTAAACAAGACGAGACCAAAGATATCCAATTTTTGTTTCATTCAATGACTGGTAATTTGTGGTACACCATCTCTTATTTATACTTTTTTTTTTTGACAATCAACAGGGAATTGTTTTTTCTACTTGGTTGCATTGTTGAAAAATGACTTTTTTAATAAACAAATTGCTTAAAAATATTTATTTATATTTTATAAAAATATGTATATGCATATATGCAGTTATCTGCAATTTTGTTATTTTATTTTCTGTGTTAAAATATAAATATTCATTGATATGTGTGTATGGGGTAGTGGATATCAATGCGGAAAAAGGAACCCTGAAAGTATATGGTGCATGGGGGGGGGGACATAGTATGTAAGAGAGAGATGTATAATCGGCTGTATCTATCAATACCCACATTATTCTTTTGGACTGTCACTCAGGCATTGTTCCGCCGCTGTTGTCTTTATGATGTACTTACATCCTCCTTTGTGATTATTTCTTTTGTTTACTTTTCCATCTACCATGCACAGTTATTATCAGGCACTCGCCTCTTCTACTACTCAATCAATACTATTATTTTTATTTTTGTTCAAGCTGATTTTCTTAATAAAACATGCTCCTGCCTATAGGCCGATTAGCAGGGCGTGTACTCAAATTCTTCAGACGTAAAGGAAAAGTGTTATTCCAGCCTATACCAAATATTGTAGTTCGCTTTCTAAGTAAAAACGCCACTCACCTTGTTTCCACTGCGACCACCGGTAAAGATGGAAGATTTCTTGCCGATGTTCCCGTTGATAACTATGCGGTGGCACCTATTGTGGGGCCAGGAATGGCTTCAATCGGAAAAAGTCAGCCAGTCATTAAGTTGGTAGTGCAACCAGGCAGCTTGCATAATCGTCTGCAGTTTAATTTTACAATTGCTCCATCCCAGCCAGGTTGGTGATAACAGTGTTATGCTACATTCATTTCTACGATATGTTTTTGGTTATGCTGTTATATATACATAAGTATATTATGCATCAATAAAATAAATTAATGGCATTGAAACATGTATACATTAATTTATATTGATGTATACGGATTAGGATATGGAAGCATATTAATATATAATTTTTTGATATTATTATGTTGCAGTAAAACTAGAATTAATAAGGTATTATATGTATGGTTTTAGTAACCCAATGTCGGTAGTATTGCAAAGATGTAAGGTATTTTTTTTTTGGCAGAAACAAATAGTGTTGAAATTGACGTTGTTACACCAATTTTCACACTTATGTACATAGATATGCAAGTATATTTATGTCCTCAGATGCATTACATGCACAAACGGCCTTGATTAGCAAATCACACTATTTTACTGGCTTATCTCTGCCCTCCATTAAACAAAAATGCGTACATATAAAGGTTCCATTACGGGTGTTATATTCTCCGATCTGGATGGCTCGGGTAATTCCGAGCATGGTAGACCTGTTCCAAAGGCCAATATAACAATTACAAGTTTTTCCGAAAAAGATATTATTTTAGAAACCAATAAATTTGGCGAGTTTCGCTCGGATGTCCCTCCTGGAAAGTATGTGATCCATGTGAAAACCCCTCATAACCAGACATTCTTGCACGGTGATGATACTATGAAAGTAGTTGTATACCCTGGAAAAAATGCCGATGTAGAGGTTCCCCTTCAGCCATTAATAAAAGGTAAGTGTCCAGTAGAAGAGTATTAAAGATTTGGTGTTTATTATATTGCTCCTCTTTCATTCTCATCATTCTTTCTTTAATTCTTTATTATTACATACTATTATTGATATGTTTAATTGTTCTCAATGTTGGCCAAATTGTTTCTGCGCTAATAACTGTAAGATAAAGCCATATTAGCTGATATTTTTATTTACTTTGCCATGCATTTTTATATATATTGTACAATTCATACATAACTTACAACTATGTGTAAAATTCCTTGTTAGTCAATGCAACTGAAAACCCAACTAGAAGATTCCAACCTGCCCAATGTGCTGCAGTGGAAGTGAAGTGTCAATTTCTAATATTTAATGCCCATAAAACACTATTTAGGAAAACCGTAGCATTACTTATCTACTATCAATATTAGCTTAGATGCTACAAAGATTATATGGCTACCTCAGGTCTTGCAAATATGGAAATAATCCTATTTATTGCTTTTTATTTAAACCGTTGGATCGGCAATATTCTATTATCTAGTGCATTGACTGCATAAATTAGTAATTCCATTAGATATCAAACTATATGCTGGAACCTTTGATTCTTTTGATCCAATAAAATAATTCTAGTAGTACAAACAATTTTGCAATATTACCACATTAGTCTGCATTACACAATTCGCTAATCCACAATTAAACAGACGTTCAACTTTGGGGCATTATCTTTGAAGACAAAGATGATAATGGTCATATAAACCAAGGCGATTATGCACTTCCTGGTGTTCCCGTTTCTCTGTACTCTGAGAAAAATGTTTCACATTCTCTGGAAAATGTATTGACAGATGAAAAGGGTGACTTTCACTTTTTCAAGGCTGCCAAGGGGAATAACTACACAATAATTATAACCCCCCCCGATGGACTCAGAATTCATAAAGCAGATAACAAAGCCGTTATAAGCGCTCTTACTGTGAGTCTATCAACTGAAGGCCCACCTACGATGCTACAGGTGTGTATTTGTTGGACAATTGACTTGATAAATGTTTATATCGTGTTTGGTTATTTATGTGTTACTCTTTTTATATTTTTGTGTTTGAGCACAAGGGATGCCCAGGTTTAAGGGAGGTGGTAAAATTGATGGCCATTTGTGTCTTTATTTATAAAGCCAAGTTAATACAAAATAGTCCTGGTTATGCTGATGCGTAAGTAAAAAAGCTCTGAACATTACTTGACATACGCTTCTACAATTTATTTAGGTTGCTTTAATCGCCAAGAAGAACACCATTGGCATCGCCAGTTTTGATCTGGGCATTGGTATATACCCATTTACTTTCCACTTCTTCTTTCATATAATTGTGCTTCCATAGTAACTCGCTCATCTATCCTCCTTCAACCTCCTCTTTTAATCATTATCTTTGTTTTTTTTATATTAATCTACAAACATGTTAACTTTATCCACTATTTAACACCTCCTACCATACTCATTGCTTCCTTTTACTTCTTGGCACATTTATTCATATGTGCATATAACGGTTTTCACGCTTTTGAATGGTTGCACTCTTCTCCTACCTCTCTATACACAATAATATATTATCCAAATGTATAATGCGTCAACACTGACAGGAAGTACAGTAGCTAGCTATTTCTACGTTGCTTTCTTTCCTTTCATTTTTTCATACTCTTTCTTTATGATCATTAACTCATTTAATCACTTAGCATTGTATGGCTGCAATATTTAAAATGCTTAACACTCTATCTGTATAGATGCAAAATACATCTGTGAAACAAGATTTTCTATTAACACTCTTGATTCATCATTGCAGAAAATCACCCTGAAAATGAAATTACATCCAACTGTGGGTTCTGTGATCCGAATGCACAGTGTATTGAAAATCGGTGTGTCTGTAAATCTGGCTTCAAAGGAACCGGTCTAATTTGTCGAGGTTAGTAGAATAAATATGCCACAAATAGTCCTAACCTATTATTGCAGTAATCTGGTTAAATATCTCACCGCCCCACTCTTACTTTTTCCTGCTCCACGTGATATTGGTTGTTTACTAAGTTTCTATGAATATATGTATGCATAAGTATACCTGTACAAAAAGAACTTCCTTCACGTATCTGACTATACTATAATTTTTACAGCCAATACATTCAGAGGCAAGAAACCCTCCAAGCAAATGCTGGAGGATTTTATCAAGCGTTTTAAGCAAATGAACAAAAACAAATGGGATAACTGGGACGACTGAACTATCCCCTGTAGGAGATGTGGCACAATTTGAATAATATGTATTTCTTGAATTTAAACAAAAAGTACATTTGGTTTACTGTTTTAAAAAACAGTAAAACCAAATTTGAAACCATTTAAAATCTATTCGGGTAAGGTAAAAATAGCTTTATCTATTACAACTATTAAAACGATTTGTCATCTTCCAATTCATCCACTCTACCCTTAATAATGATGGCCCTTTATTTAGGCTCTGAGCCATGCTATTGTAGTATATCCAATCTAATAAACTAGCTAATACTCACTGTTATAATAATGTTATTCTAAATCTGTGCATATAGTACACATACCATGGCATATCTGTTTGTGTTTCCCTAAAATCACCTCATGTTTTTATCTATTCTACAAAGGTGAGATAGCATTAGACCATCATTAGACCATACATATGTCTTATTTTAATCGTCCTCTCTGTAGCACTTCCTCTATTTCGGTTTCGTTTTCAATCTAGTGAGTTATAATTGTAGCTGCTTAAACATAGAGAATATTTCATTTGGTTGAGTTGTAGATGTCATATCTATAGACAGGGTACATTACGTTTCTTACAAGTATAGATAAACTTCACGGGGGCTTAGGGGGATTGTCGAAAGATTCGCATTCCTATTTTGAAGATTAAAAGGTATAGTTAATTATATAGACCGCAAAGTTTATTCAATATAATGCCAAGCAAATCAAAGTATGTGACAAATAGTGTATAGCAAAAAACAGAAAAGCAAAAAAATCCCAAATGACATGTGAATACCAAATAAACTTTATAACTAGTACTAAGAATGACAAACAATGGCTATTAGCCAAACTATTCCCTTATGCAACTAAGGGTAATAAATAGTATAGTATATCAAAGTTATTGTAAGTTCTATTGTATAATAAGAACTGAGGAGACGGGCCAGGCCAAAAGCCGGATACAGGTGTAGCCATACACCGTCAGAAGAAGTCTTTCCCTTGTCGTTAACAAATATATATAATCTAATATAATATAATACAAAAAGCAATTAATACAAAAGCAATCCCAATTTACAAAATGAACCTAGTAGTGTTGATTGGTCTGGTGGTCTGGTACACCTAGACTCTTGTTGTTTCTAGGTTGGTTGGGGCCAGCTCCAGGTCGTGTATTAGAAATATTAGGTCGTTGTTGCAACATATGCTGTAGAGTGCTCATATTAGATCCATTTTTATATATTTTTATATATCGCTATACCTCAATTGCATAAATTGAAATATGGCTTGAATTAATTCGGTTGTATGTGGTAAAGGTTTTAGTTGTTCCTTGAGAGAAATAGAGACAAGGCCGGAGAAAAGAGATGGAAAAGAGAAAGACAAATAAAACAAATAAAAAAGATGTCGGTATAACTAAAAAAGAAAAATTATGCGTCAGTGAATGACGGCGTGTATGTATGTATGTATGTATGTATGTATGTATGTATGTATGTATGTACGTATAATAGTATGCTAATGTCAATCTTTACTACCAACATGCAATATCCTGGCAACACACTATATATAGTATATATAGATCACCAAACGTACTATAAACATACCTGCTGCACATGAGAAGGCTTAACATTGCGGTGCTGTTGTTGCTGGGAATGATGTGAGCGGTGCTGAGGATGAACCCCTAACTGTTGCTGCGAGGAGAGGGAAGAGTTTGTATAGACAGGTCAAAGGATAAACATTATTGGTATAGAGGAAAGTAAATCTCATCAGAGCATAGGTGAAGTGCGATGAGGGTGGTGCGAAGGCATCCAATAAATGAAGGGAAATAATATGAAGAATACTAAGATAAAGATATATTGAAAGAGTGTATGCTTTATCTTATCATCTTATCATATATATAATCATACAAACTATATTACATACTATCATACATACTATCGTACATACTATAATATATACTATCATACATATTATTATACATACTATTATGCTTACTATCACACATACTATCATACTTACTATCATATATATATATATATATATTATTATACATACTATCATACATACTATCATACATACTACCATACATACATACATAATAACTTACACACTATCATAAAATCATACATACTATTATACATACTATCATACATATTATCATATATATTATTATACATATTATCATACATATTATCATATATATTATTATACATATTATCATACATATTATCATACATACCATTATATATACTATCATACATATTATCATACATATTATTATACATACTATTATACATACTATAATACAAAACTATCTCCAATAATTCCAACTCTGCCCTGTCAATAACCCTACTACTCGCAAATAATCTATGCCATAATAATGATAAAGTCATAAGAGAAACTGCATGACAACCCTAAACCTTCAACCCTATACTATATTATATTATACTATACTATACTATACTATATTATACTATACTATGCTATATTATACTATACTATACTATACTATACAATATCCTACCCTGCCCTGTCCTACTGCACCCCTTACCTGCATGTGTACACTGCGGGGCTGTGTCTGTGAGTACGGGGCTGGTGGTGGGTGGGCTGAACTGGTACGCTGGCCCTATGGGTGAGGGGCATTGGTATGATTTAGCATGAGTTGGCATGATATAGCATGTTATTAATAGTATTAAGGTGGTATATGTGGTATATAGACATTTGCAAGTATAAGTGTGTCTATGTACCCTAAAGTAAAGCCATACAATGATTTATGAAAAGGAATTTAAAAAAAGTCCGGGTGTATGGCAATCAGTAGATAGTTAAAGGTTATACCATATAGGATTCAGAGTAACAATGGTTCAAGCAGCATATACTTAGGTATATAATATACAAACAAGCATACTTGAAGTATATGTGTGAATGTATCTGTACGGAGTCAAAGTGAAAGTTTTAAGCAAGTAAGGTACATAAAGGTGGAAGATTAGGTATAGTAAGGTATGGTAGAATATAGCAAGGCATAGTAGAATATAGTAAGGTATATTAGGATATAGGAAGGTATAGTAGGGTATAGTAGGA
>NAOQ01000417.1:46387-56718 GCA_002751075.1 Ichthyophonus hoferi
TCAGAATTAATTAGTGTTTTGGCTTTTAAGTGCATGTATGTATGCTATATGCTTAGAAGTATCAACCATTTTGTTATTTTCGAAATACCCACAATTGAGTTATTGGATATCAGGTAGTCATTCAATGTAGCATAAAAAGAAAAAAATAAACCTGAAAATAAACGATAGAGTTTGCATAGGAGAGGCTACTTAGTAATATATATTATTAGCTTAATTTCACAGTAAAAGTATTTTTGGTGAGTTTTACACTACGACTTAAAGTTGACTTGGCTTTATGTTACGGAAGTAATGTTATATATTTGTTCATCTTTCAAGCTAAATGGAGAGTTAATGTTATATAGGTTAAAGAGAAGGTGATATATATCGAGAATGATAACAGAAAATGGGTAGGTGGATGTATAAGAAAAGTACTACTAAGAAAGTGAAGCTTGACCTAGTCGCTGATATGATAACCTATTTTTGGTTAATTATCAGCGTATTCGTCCACATATTATATTAGCTGGAGTTGAATATTTATTTAACCAATGGTTCAGAAGGACTGTTGTAGCTATTTTGTTAGATGTCAACTTTCTATCATCAGATTTTTAATGTTTTGAATGAGTTCCCACAACCAATAAATTAATTATCTACTTCGTACTAGATTCATACGAATGACAGTTTGACCCCAGTCAAATCATGGCTTATTGCAGTCATGAAGTAACAGATCAAAAATAGCTCAAACCTAAGATTGTTGGTCATGTATATGTGTGTGATTCCTATGTAACCACTACAGCCAGTAAAATCAATCAATGTCTGGTTGCCAAATCAATAGTCAAACCCCAGTAAGTCTTGTGGCGATGAGTATGTGGCACTAGAAGTAACGTAAGTAGATGGAAATATGCCGGTCTATATTAGACATAGGCATTACACACATTATATCCAGAAGATAGTCCAGACTTTGATATATTCTTGAGGAATCGAGATTAAATGTTAAACTCCTTATTTGTGAAAGAAGTAAATGACACTCTAAAAGACCTCATGATGCCAATTAAAACATCAAAGATATACGAAGAGGAATGAGTTTGTTTATTGACTAGAAACCTATGATCAGATAGGCCAGAGGGTTGGTAGCAATATCTTGTGTGGCGGCTATCTGACTCCACTGGGCCTGCCAAGAAACCATATAGTATAATCTGGGCACTACCGCAATGCACAAACATATCTATGAGTAAGGATATATACATATATGCCTGTATACATACACGCATATCTACACTGTGTGCAGTGCAAGGAAATAAGAATGAAGAAATACGTCGATAGGTTAGGGGATAGAGGGGGAAGCTATGGATTTCTCACGTAGGCTAGATGGCGGGTCTTAATAGAGCTCCATTTATGCCTATTATAGTAGACTGACGCTACCGTCATAATGAATACAACAGTATATATCTGTGAAGGAAGGGGGGATAATAAGTATTAAAAGAAAAACCAAAATTGTAAAAAGCCGTAGAGAAGATGGGGGAGATAAGAGATGATGGAAAAGAAAAAAGGAGGAAGAGCGTCAATTATGTGTAATCAACAGAAACTATATAAATGCTATTATAAAGACAGGTTAGTGTTTATTGACCTATATATATATATTATGTGTGCAAATAATTAGGCAGACAGCTGGGTGTGTATGTGTATACGTAAGTAAATATCATTGAATGTGATGAGTAGCTGTCGGTTGCATTTACTATTAGTAATAATACTGATGTTTCTTTCAGGGCCTACTAGTCTTATCCCTGTACCTGCCATATTTTCACTTTCTTATCAGGTAATAGCATTAAGTATTGTTCAATACCCTCCTTGAACCTTTTTTTCCCATTTTTGTCTTTCCTCTTCCATCATGAAAGTAGCACTAATACATTAATACTAGCACTAACATTATTGTAGTTATCTTCTTTTTTTTTCACCATATTCACTATTATTTTTTTACAAAATAAAGTTTGACGTGAAAGCTGGGCCTGTGCAGGACAACTATCAAAGTAATTCAGGATAAACATCTTAACGCAATAACTAATCAAATAATCAAATATCTAAATTATTATTACTCTGACCATCTCCTTTTTATTCATAACAACTACTCAATGCTTCCAAACTCACCCATAATAAACCCTATTCCCATCGGTTTTTTATCAAGGCTCAGGAATGGCATAAAGGGATGTTTAATATGGCGGGATACTAGATCATTTTATATGATTTATGTATGATCAATTACAAATGGCATATTCTCCCGTATTTTACCATATGTGATGTGTAGGTCAATAAGATGTGTGTTGACCTACAGATATATATGCTGGTATATATACGTATACCTCAGAATGTGATTTACAATGTAATTAGTACTAATCTATTAGTATAACAATATTTGATATCGTTCGTAATAGGTTTTAAGCATATAATTTACATGTATAATGCTTAGTAAAACTTACTCTCATAGACAGTAATTTCTTTTCGTCCATCTCGGGTGTGGATGCCCATGTAAGGAAGGTTGCTACGTCCTTGGCCATTTGACTAGTGGTGGCAGGGGTACCTATGGCACAGAGAAAGGGGGAAAGAAGGTGGGGAAAGGTTGTGCCGTCATTAACAAGTAAACAGCTTCAGTGTAAAAAATTGGTTGAAAATAAAAGTACAAATAAATACCTAATATTTATTCTCCCTTGAAAATATATTATGAATTATAATTTAATTGCTTAGGTAGAAAGAAAAAAAAGAAAAAAAAAAAGAAGTAGAAAATATGCAAGGAGGAGAAAATGGACATGGGGAGATAGACAGATAGAACGGGTATGAGATCAATTGGAAAGGATGTATGCATAGAAAAAGCAAAAAAAAAAAGAACAAGATGTACAAATAAAGATAGACTAGGGCAGGAAATACAAGTGGGAAAACAATACTAAAACAGAAAAAAAGAAAAATAGATAGCAACTTGATTGAAGTGAATAATATTGTATATAGTAAAGTACTTCTCTCTTTCTAAAGTCTAAGCCAGGCACTGCACAGGATTAGATTGATCTCTAGTACTCACTTATGTGCCCTCTATGACTGTCCATCTAAAAATATTGTGTCCTGTATGGATGTAACGTGAACATAGGCACTGGTACATACCATCAGGATACTCCACTTGACCATCATATAGAGGGCGGGCCATTGATATAATCCCTCCGGGAAAGTAAGGATTGTAGTTGCCACCCTCGGCTACTTTAACACCGGCAGGTGGATCAACATAACCATTAAGTAATGCAAAAACGTAGTTCTGGGACGGGTAAAGATAAAGTGAGGGGAGAAAGAGAGAGAGAGAAAGAGAAAAAGAATGTGAGTGAGAACCAGGTAAGAGGCGGTGGATGTATAGAAAATTTTAAAAGAAGAGGTATTGACTTTCAGAGTACGAGCAAGAACATAAATACATAAAAAGGAAAACACATGTACACACAGAAATAGATTACCTGTTAGGTCTTAGTCACTACTTTCTACTATCCAATAAAACTATACCCAACATTATCTGACCTCTGTCACAGTATTTTCTATTTAAGATTCACCCCGATAACATTATGATAATATATATAGTACTTAACCAAAGCCCATCTCTTTTTGCTATTCATATACTATATAGCACCACCCACCTCCGCCCCGTGTCTAGCCCTTACTATCAGGGACAGATCTGGCGGGGCTGCTCCATTATTGGCCGCCATGGCGGCCTTTGCATTAGGGTAGGGTTGGGGATGATAGTCGAATAGCTGTGACCCAGCCACTGTAGTGTTGGTATAAAAATGGTAGGAACTAGATTGTATGTATAATATATAATGTGTAGTATATAATATAGGTTATATATAGTACAATGGGGTACTATGCCTTATATATATAGCATATATTGAGCATGATGCACTCTGTATACAACATGATCAATATAAAGTACAATGTATTAGCTGTGATGTAAAACAGATGAAGAGGGGTTACATATATATCTAGCATGATATTATTTATTAGGTTTCCACTTTTATTTAGATTTATAGGTATAGGACTTACTGTATATGTATATCCGACGTATATACATACATGTGCTCAAACAAAAAACAATTGCTTGTCCTTCTCTTTCAATGTATACGTGTATGTGCATATACTTGTTTTCATAAAGCATTACACTAAGTGGTATGCATTAACAACTAATACTTTGAGTATATCCCATATTTCTGATAAAATAGCTATCTGCCCAATCTACATATGGCTGTATGGGCACATTGGCACGGTATTGTTAGGGCCACATGCAAATATATACACTCTTGAATTTTGACATACAAACGCCAGTAATTTTTTAGTGTATGTGCATATAAATATACATATATGAAAATGACCCTTTGGGTAATTCTATCCATGGATATATTTCAATAAATATCTTGTGTGTGCATGTATGGGCACACTTATATTAAATGACTGTGATTCTATAAAATATATATATGTAATTGTATGATATGAATTATTATATCAGAATGTGCATTTTACATTTATAATAATCAATGTAACTATAGGTGTAAGAGTATCCAGGTAAGCACAGGCACGCATACTATGTAGTAAAAGTTTATATATCCTACTTTATTACATCCATATGCATGCTTTTTTCATAGTGTATGCAGCCCTCCTCCTTCCCTGCATACACATACATATAGAAGTATTCTCCCTACCTTTCCAGGTCTAGTGTACATCTCTCCATTCTCATTCGGACCATCCTCTACCTCTACTTCCTCCGCCAGGGCTTTTACTTCTTTTACAGAGTGTGTCTGGTTTACAAGATGCCGGAATGCTACATATTTCATACTATGACAGGCTGAACACACCTCTCTGTACACCTAGGATAGGGTAGGGTGAGGGGTTAGTATATGACCGTGGGGTAGAATTACATGATGTGTGTGTGATTATGACTCCATGACGGTAAATGGTACGTTATTAAATGTAAAGACAGTAGACAGTGTATGATAACTCCCTTTCCTACTATCTCTATCATATCAATCTAATCATTTCTCGGCATATTCTTTTCCCCTGTTATGTTATGTTTCTAACTTTCTTTCCCTATCATCCTATATTATCCTACTCCCTCACGGATACATTTAACTCTTATTAATAACATTCATTCATACATAGACCTAAATACGTGTGTGTAAGCATACATGTCTTTCTTTAATATAGGCATACATCCATAGTTAATTTACCAGACTCTACTTACACTCCTATACTTATATGGTCCCACCTTAAAGCAGTTAACTAATGATATAACTATATGAATATAAACATATATACATATGCTTGCATATTCTGTCACATATACAGATATATGTTTGAAGAGAAATAGTTAAGCCTGTAATTATGTACATATATGTATACATAGACATAGGCATGGCCATATACACCCTATGCCCTGGGTTAGTAGACATCTACCTCCCCATACAGGTCTACATTCAAATATAGTAAACCAAGTTTGTATGCAATATCGTGATATAATATGAATGAGTATATGTATATAACAAGGAGGTAGATATGGCTTTACGTACATGTACATATACATATAATACCCTCAACACCCATAAATACGAACCTACACAGACATACATCTATAAAAAATAGCCTAGATATACATTAATGTGTGAGCAAGGAAAAAATCGTTCTAAAGGCAGCAACTGCAATGTAAACCATAAAGATAAAATAGTGGTTACCCCATAGGCTGACTTCAAATTGCATAATCTCCCCACAATCATATTCAAAATATTTTACTTGCAAAATATGGAGTAAACAGCTCTAATAACCGGACAATATTGTCATAGACTAAAGATGGTTTTGTCTTTAAAAACTCTTTTATATTATGTGTCCTAATTGAAGTACTCATTAATCTTTCTGTGTATCTATTTATCATCTATCACCCTATAATAAACCCTTCCGTTTCTAATGGCTCAGTGTAAACAATGCCAAGAATATCACTTTAAATAGTGTCTAATAATGCTATGATATTCAAAACACCCTCATTGCACCTCATGGTCTGTGTCTCTTATGACCCTAAGATATAAATTACAATATTCCTTAGAGTAATCCTTCCTTGGTCTCCGTCAGCCTACCTTTCCATGATATAATATCCTTAATTGCAATAACATAACAATACATCTATATAACGCATATTAACATGTATATATCTCTTAATAGATCGTCTATATATATATTACGGTTCACCATACTAAGTGCCACAGACCAATAATACTATCATTATAAGGATTCACTCCAGAAAGCCCTTAAAAAACACATTAAATCTATTATTCATTATTATAATCTGAACTACTAGCTTTCAAAAACCACAAGCGGGCACATTAATAAAAATAAACTGATTTTTAATTTGTATCAAGAAGGATTGGAATATTTATTTGTGTTAACGTACACCAATATAAACATAGACACACTGGTAGTCTGGTGCTGAGTTAATGCATATATATATATATATATATATATATGTATACTTGCAATTATCTAAGATCATAATCTGGTATGTGCCTTAATATAAAAAAGCTGCCACAGAAGGGTCCGTTGTACGCAGGGGTATATACGTACACATTTACATTATTTACATATATGTGTGCATATATATATACCCAACACCCTCACCTGGTAACCACGACGCATACTAGCATGATCCATGGCAGAAAATATTCCTGAGTGGTTCCAAGGGTAAGTTGCAGGATGTACTCCATCACTGCTAGCCAATACTGCCCCACAGGATACCAGACCTGCAGCCAGGGCCACTCCACCCAACTGAGGTCCCTTATCTCTAACTGCCTGTGGGGATGGATCTTATATGTTACATGCTTGATCTATACTGCCTATATGTATGTATGTATGTATGTATGTATGTATGTGTGTATGTATGTATGTTTGTATGCATGTATGTGTGTATGTATGCATGCATATCTAACAAGAATGTACGTCATGCCTAGGGTTGGTAGAAACAATGAATGAAGCAAATGAGGGCCCTTTGTAAGTTATGCAGTCATAACTCTTAGTATATTATATCTTTATAAATGTATTTATGCTATTATATACAAACATCGTATTACTATGGTGTGTTTGTTAAGTGTTAATATTTTTTTCATACATACTACACGTTTTTTTGGAACCTTCTTGAGAGAAAACCTAAAATGAATAAACTATTGAGTCAAGATGGTAGAGAGTCAAATAAAGTTGTGGAAATAAACCTTTTAAATTCACATTTATAATTCAGGTGTTTTATAATATCAGTTTACAAAAACTGCTCAAAAAATAGTCATAATTTCTATAGTAACAGCATTCAAAAACATTTAATGCCAAACAATTACTTATAATCTGGTTAAATAATGAACAAACACTGAACTTAAACTATTTAAAGCAAAGAATTAAACTAATACTATCACCGTTTGCACCATTCAACCATTTTACTGTCGCACTACTGTTACCATTAACCAACTTGGTTTTTTCTTGGGCATTGGACCTGTAACTACAACCCTATCTTAATCAACCTTTATTGAACCTACCCCATGTTATCTCTCTAACCGACTCACATACCAAAGACATCAGAATTATAATTGCATGTATCCTTTACTCACAGTCGTCTGCAAGACTATTACTGTTATATTAATGTAATTAATGTAGTTATCTCATATATTTCAATCATATATATATACCTTCCTATTAGATATTAAATAGTGCCCTTAACCCCTCCCTATGCTCCATATCAATTAAAAACTTTTAGCATCGTTAATAGTCAATGCAATTATTTTTTGACCTATGATTAGCAACTTTGAGTAATCCAAAAAGGAATGAAAATAGGTTAATCAAAATGCCTTTACAAACTAAACTTGGAATAAAACAAACTTGCAAAAATAACACAAACGTATATATATATTAAATGATACGATGATATATACAACCCGGTATATATATATATGTATATCTAATATGTATTTAATAATAGCCCTAATACTTGTCTTTTACTTTAGTCAATAAAATACAAATCTTAAAAGCTTTAAATTGGCGTGGCAAAGTGAAAAAATTAAATTAAAAAACAAAAAAACAAAAAATAAAAATAAAAGCTATAACATTCTTACCCTATCCTCTTATGCCTTCATTAATCAGACTACGAACTCCAATAATAACACCTTGCCACTATTCTCACTATTACTCTGATTTTCTAGGGATTTAATCCCATTTAGGCTAATATATGAAAAATAATAATAATAAACAGTAATACTTGTATTTGTTGATCATGCATATAACTATTAGATATTAGTAAAATGATTTAGTAAGTCAGCCCCAAAGACGTAAATAGGTCCCTATGATGATGTCCTGCAAACAAACAACCATATTTTACGCGTGAATGGGAGTGCAAAACTTAGGCTATATACGTATACAGTTTTTTTGTTTAGCTTTTGTATTTTGCCAATATTGACATTTATAATAGATCCCAAAATACAATCTAGAGTCATTTGTTCTGGAGATATTTTGGTTACTCTGTAATAGATAATACTCGTAAATCTAATTTTGATTATTTAAATTGAAACGAAGTTGTTGCTGTTTTTCAACTAAATCGTATACGTATTTTTCAAGTATTCATGGCCTTTTCACATTATTAAGTGTAACCTGCTGTTGATGAAAACAGCAAATATGGCTAGATTTCATTGCGCCTGCTTGGCCTAACTAGTGCTTCCTCAATAAATTCAGGTACATGTATATATGTGCCTAGGGAATTGGAATTTTAAACAAATCTCGGGTAGCTCAAAACGTGTAATTGTAATGAAAAATAAGGTGTCAGTCAACCCCTTTTTTCCTGGGTCATACTAATAAAAGAAAGGTCTGGTGTTCTGTAAATAATTAATAGCAAAAGTTCTGAGTATATATATATATATAGCTGTTCGAGTACTCACTTTGGCTACCGTTTGAAAAAACGAGGCAAAATGTTTTGCAACCATCGTTATATATTTTGCCCAAGCTGTACCCGCCGGCCTAGACAATTACTATTTTACTGTGACCTATACAGGACTCGGTCTATAAGAAATATTATTTTATAAATTTCCCTGAACACAATACACTAATGCGAAGCAATTGGCGTGGTCGGGTTCGTTATGTATAATTAGGCGAGTGAACACTGGAGCCAATCATCATTTTGACATTCGCGTAAAAACGGCTGTCAGGGCAATCCACACGAATGGATTGGTGTT
Source organism: Ichthyophonus hoferi (assembly GCA_002751075.1). Classification (NCBI taxonomy): domain Eukaryota; class Ichthyosporea; order Ichthyophonida; family Ichthyophonidae; genus Ichthyophonus; species Ichthyophonus hoferi. The sequence goes on from NAOQ01000417.1 coordinate 55,627, forward strand.
GAGCCATCCATATTTGGAAATGGTATCATAATAAACATTTTTTGTTTTTTGGCTTAAACTTTCCTATTGGCTATTTATCATGAATAACAACAAAAAAATTCCGAACAAATATAATTTTCTCTTATTTTCTTATTTTTCTCATTATTGCATAAAAGGTTTATTTTAAAACAAAGAAATCGAAGCCAAATCTGCCTTATCTAATCTTTTGTGCTGGTTTTTTTTTTAATAATTTTGAAAAAATTTGTGAACTTTTTTTTGGTGAGTTTTTTTTAATATGTATTTATTTACCACAAACTCGTAACATTTTTCTTTGACAGAAGTTTTAATTTCTATAGAGTAAATTTATCTTATACACTCCTTTGTTCTTATTAAGTCCTTTTTTCTTCATATTTATGAACTCTTAAAAAAAAATGAAATGAAATATTTTGTAAGACTTGAGTCTTGCTTTCAGCAGCGTATAGATGTGCCTTATACATACATACGTGCATGCACTATTCTGTCCTAGAACCTACCCTACCCAAACCCAATGTTTAATTTTTGCAAGGTATTGAGGACGTAACGGCAGTGTCGATGTAGATGCTTAGAACTACCCTTCAAAGCTAACTTCTTTAAGTTTCAAGTAACGCCTATTATTAGAAAAAGTCGATATTTAACAAAAGGATTGTGTCAAACAGTAGTTTGTCTCAACCATAGGTGCAATCTTTAACGCACGTGCTCTTAGATGAATATGTTTATCCATATATATCCTGTAAAAAGGAAATGGAGAGTTGACAATGTGCTTTTCTTTCGACTTGTTATTGGATTGATATTCAAGTACTTTTTACTCTGGGTAATGTAAAAAGAGTTAGATGTACTACCAATTTGTACTGCTTCTTATATTTAACCATCTCATCCTAAAATAACTGTTACCTCCCTGTAAGAGGTTTACCTACGTATAGGCATACTCTGATGTCTCATTATAATGCTGCCAACTTAAAGTGGCAAAACATACTATGCTGACGCCTACTAACTCGATTCTATATAGCCATTTTTTATTGTGAAAGTTTGAGCCTTCATAGGAAATTTTCCAAAAAAAAAAAAAAAAAAAAAAAA
>NAOQ01000418.1:55297-65394 GCA_002751075.1 Ichthyophonus hoferi
ATATACACATACAAACATATATATATATACGTATATACATATACACATACAAACATATATATATATATATATATACGTATATACATATACACATACAAACATATATATATATATATATATACGTATATACATATACACATACAAACATATATATATACATGCATACATATACAACTATAAATATATTGTATGGTTAGGCACATATAATTATACACTAAACACTATATTATATTTATACCCACTTCTATATAACTAGAATTATAATATAATTACCAATATAACCATACACATACACATACACAAACACATGAACCCAAATACATATAAACACATACTATACATTACACTATATACTATGCTGTACTTTATATCATGCTATAACTTATACTATACTATACTATACTCCATACTATCCTATATGTACCCTATATACCATACTATACTTTACTCTATATTATGTTATACCCTACTATACTCTATGCTATACACACACAACAACCACATCAACATACCCTATACCAATGCCATGACCTACCTTTTAAAGTCCCGCATCAGACGGCGGCGAGCAGGCGTAGACATAGCAACAGACACTCTATACTGTACAATATACCATGCAATAGTCTCTTTATAATAAGGTATAGAGTGTTTGTAATGATGTGCTTATTTGATGTTGTATTATATTGTTATTTACTGCAGTGGAATCGGTATGATATTATGGGATATGTTATGATATGTTATGATAGTTAAGATTAATATTGATCGGGTTTATTAGTTTAGATCATCTATGATTTGATTGTGATTGTGTCTACTACTTGATTGGGCGTAGTAAATTGTAGATCATATAGATTAATAAATCCGATCAGTGTTTTGGGATTAAATCTATTATCTATTGTTAGATTAATCTTAGTATGGATTAAGTTTATTAATCTAAGCGATCTATAGTTATTTTGCGATATCTCTACTATCTACTGAATTTTACAATCGATTTTGATTGGTGTTGTCAATCTATATGATCTATAAAAATATTTTTGGTTAAACCAAATTAGGAAAACTAATCTACACCATTCACCAATCGTTTGCAATTAATTTAAGGAAGATAATACAATTGCTTGATTTTGCGACATTATTATAATTTTATTGGATTTTTTATATTTAAGTATTATGCTCATATAGTTTGAGGTATACCAAAAATATATATTTTTAAAACCCCTCGCTTGCTGACGTTAATTACTAGTATTTTTTTGATTTTTTGGCAAAGGGTTAACATGATTCATATTATCAAAAAATTAAGTCCAGGAAATTAGATAATATTAAGATACAAATAATTAGATAGAGGGTATTAAAGATAGCGGTAATTATTATGTATTAATGATATAAAGTTACTATGGATCTAGGTTTGTGTAAGTGAAAGTCTAATTAATCTAGTAATTAATTCAAATGTCTTATGAACCATTCATTCCTTCATTAATGAGAGTTTTCATCAGCTCTCCTCGGATTGATGGCTAATTCTAGTATTATTTGATTACAAGAGGTGTTAGGTCTGGAATCGACTTGTAATATGAATGATAATGGCGAGATTAATTTATTGTATCAACGGCTAATTTATGATGCTTGTATACAATCAGACAGCCCGATATAGTGTGTGGTAGCAAAACCCATTATGTTTTATTGTAACTTGATAAGTTTCTACCCATCTATTTGCTGCATTATGCATCGTTACAAGGTCATTCTATGTTCCAATATAACCAAATATATATTATAATAAGCCTTGGTAACTCCTATATGCACAAACCATCATTTCATTATACTATTTATTATACCGTCAATGGCCGTAACTGATCTGATCTACAGACAAAGTACTTGGCATGTATTACCTATACACAATAAGTTATATACCTGCACATAAATGTATATTTGCTGGTAATATAATTTTATAGGGTAATTCTATATCTTATTCTTCCCCTTTCTCGGCTTTTTCGAAAGCTTCTTCGGCAGCTTTTGCTTTCTCATCTACTGCGAATTTGCAAACATCCATGTTGGCCCCCTCTTTGTTGCGGGCAATCTCAATAGCATAGAACTGCACACGGGGAACTGGAGAGGATAACGGGTTAGACATGAGTACATATGCAAGTAAATTACTAGCATCAAATTGTTCACTGCATTTTTATAGTTCTTTCTTTTTATTTATTATCATTATATTCGCTTATTACTAGAAAGAAAAAACGTTACTTCCTAGTTAAGCTTGAAAGGGATTCTTGTGAATATTCAATGTTTTTTATATATAAATGTAATATTTTAGATAAAATAAAAACTGTATACTAATACATAGACAACATAAATACAACATAGCTACATAGTATTGAGATAACAAAATCAGAACTACACAATATATATACATATATCGGCTACTACAATAAACATACCGCAAGTGGAGTTGTGTTGATCATAATCTTTTGTAGCGTCCAGTCTCAACATTGTACCATAGTTGAAATCTGTCACTTTGTGCTGTAATTAAAACTATCAATTAATAGCTATAATTAATTAAAAATTAATAGAGAATACGTTCAGCAAGGAAACATGAAATTTGGTAGCGAGAATACTCTACTTGATTGGCTCTAAACGCATCAGGGTGGTAGGGTCGGACTAATCAAATTATAATGTGAAGATTGCGAGTTAAAATTTAATGACTTTAAAACGGAAATACCATTGGTTTATATTTAGTTCCATTAAACCATCATAAAAGTAGTTTATAAACAAATTATTTTAAAATAAACTGTAAGTCCAGAGGACTACAACACCAATGGGGAGGAATAATTAAATAGCTAGGTCATCTTTATACTGGAGCTCTTAACTATATTAGGGAGAATGATTCAACTATTTTTTTTTAAAAAAAATTATCAAAGTTATGAAGGTCAGAGGCAGACACAGAGGGAAATAAATAAACCATAATAGAAAAGAAATAAAAAAGAGAGAGAGGTAAAGAAAAAAATTCAATAAACCAACATATATATATATATATATAGTTCTTACCTCGTAGCGGTTGCAAAAGTTCCTCCAGGTTTCCTTACTGCTATGTCCCTTCAGTACATCTTCATCAATTAGCTTGACCTCAAAATCTCCAAAGGTTTTGCGGAAGTCCTCGTATATTTCATCGTCTATCCTGAGAGGGTAGAAATAAAAAGGAACAATTAGAGTTTACTGGTTAAAATTATATACTATTTTGGTTGGACACATTCCTTCATAAAATATGCAGTAGACTATTATTCAATCATGCTGTACCTGACAAAATTTAACAACATTTATTTCCTATGGAGTACATTAACAAATTTTATAAAAAGTATTTGTATTTGTATAATATCAAATAAATTTAGCTCCTACTTTTCCTGATGGGCGACCATTAAAGTAGTATTTTGTGATTGTAGTGAATGTAAAACGAATAACCTTTTTGAATGATGTATATATTACTAATATATATTTTTTATTACAGTTACATGCGTTTAAAATAAACCACACTATCATATCAACCAATGGATACATTTTAAAAAGTACCATTAAAAAAAAGAACCTGTGAGCTACCTACAATAAAAAATATCAAAGTTCATATTCACATATTAAACAAAGGTCTTCCGTTAAACTAAATTGGTGACCAATAGTATCAGATGAGATTAAAATGAGAGATATATAAGAATACAATTAAAATACGATATTTTTTTTAATATATATAAATATATATATATATATTATATTATTAGTCACACATCATACCTATTATACTTACTTTGTTAAGCGTAGTTTACGGGAATCGAGTGAGGAGATGAGATTAAAATAGGTTTCAGCATGTTTGCCTGCCTTCATGGCCCAAGCCATCTCTACATCTTGGGCGTTATTATAGTTCTCTGCCATACCCTGGGCTTTTTGAAGCTCTACTGTATCCACCTTCTTGTTTCCAAGGTTAGGCTAAAGCGAAGAAAGAGACGTGAGGAGGAGGGAAAGAAAGACGAAAAATGATGAGTATTTATTATGATTGCAAGTATTAGAGATCGCATACCGATCATTAATACACGACCAATTACTATCGTACACTACGATACTGCAGCAATCAACATATAGTTGGAAACAACTCCCTGGAGGCGGAATTACTAGATCCCCGTAGATTAGGAGTGAGTGGAAAAGATCTAGTCTTAGCTAATACTATAAAAAAAGCTACGTGAATTACTTTATCAGAATAATAGGGGATTAACCTGATAATATTAAATACCAGTGAGCATTTCTAGCGTATAGTTTTTCATTCCCAAGCAAGATACTTGGAAGCAAATAAAAATAGCTGAAGACTACTCTATGAGGATATAATGTGAAATGCTATGACGTAGGTGTAGGCTGAGGTGAAACAGGAACCTCGGCCTACTGCGACAGTAAATATAGGTACAGGTATTGGTCATATGAGATATTAAACTTTCACATCAATTGTATAATTGATCGCATGTATTGCATATGATTTAAAGATTATTGGAACTGCCTGATTGGGTTATTATCATAGTTAAATTCTAATGAAATTAATGTGCCAATGGCAAGTGCTTGCTAATATTATTATTATGCTTAGCGCATACTCACTAGTACTATTAACTCTAAAAATACTAGAGTAAGTATGCATAAGAATATATATATGTGTTGATAGCCAATGGAAAAAAGATATGATAATTAAAGATATAAAGCCATTGGCTTATGAGGGCAGATCGGCAGTCTTAAAAGGTTCACAGGCCATATCATTCCAAACCATGTTCAGGTTATTATTATATTGCTAGTAATTGACGGAGTTAGAACAATATGTCATGTAAAATAACACTCGAAAAACTTTACTACACTACTTTCTATGCATATTTTTAACAATATGTACATATGTAAATACACATACATATACATCTTATAATTCATAGAAAGACTGAATGGGGGGTATGTGAAGCTCGAAGATTATGGTCGTGCTAATTATGTAATGCATATTGGTATATATTATTATTATTATTATTATTATTATTATTGTGGCATTTCCTGTTATCCTGAACATACCGTATGATTTCTACCCATATCAGTTCAGCCAATCACACACTTCCTATTATTATTGGTGGCTATTCTGCTTTTTGTTTATAGATACCTACACCTATTGTGTGCATATATTAAGTGTGGAGGAAAATCAACAGTATACTTGCAAAATAATGCTCAGGGCCACTGATGCATTGTCATATATATATATATATATATGTGTGTGTTAAAAGGGATATGTTATAATATCAAATTCTATCATATAAGACGGGTGTAGACGATCATTGTGAAGCAATATTTTCATATAAACCTTCCATGATTTATAATAAAAAACCCAATTAATATTAATAATAATACCCAGCAAGTAGCCCACAATAAGGTATAATAAGACACCGCATATCAATTATTTCACCGACTTTTCCATTCTCAGTGTACAATAATTTAATGAAATCAATATAAAAACCACAATGGGTAGTATAAAATTGATCTCTGTGTATGTATATGATGGTTGTGTAGGTATCTACTATTTTTTACAAGGGAGCTTTCAATAGCTTTTTGTTAACCACACGGCGTATACAGAATATGTTTATAAACATAACGATATACAGGTTTATATGCTTTTTCTGCTTATGCTTATGCATGACTTTCACAATAACACACGTCATAGCAAAGAGAAATCAAAAAATAATAACAATAATAAATGTTTATATATACCTGTTTGGCCAAAGCCTCCTCAATCTGCTTCTCGAACTCCATTTTTCTACGGTATATACAAATATAAATTGTATATATAATATAATATATCTAGTATACAATGTGCAAGACAGCAGCTTATTTACTACTACAATCGATCATAATAACCATTACAACACGTGTATATATAATGATTGGTCTGTTTAGAACCAATGGATGAAGCGTGATACCAATCTATCATACTGTTCTATTCTTTTTCCAAATGTTAATAATTGTGATCATGTTATATATTATTTTGATTTTAATTTTATATTAAAATATTATAATTTTTTAACATTTTTTTATATATTCTAATATACTTATTTATATTATGTATTTTTCAAGTTATCAATAAAATTGTTCTACTCATTGAAATGTTCTATCGCTATATTTAGGCAATATTTCTCTATGATAGACAGCAATTCACCATGATACTTTAAACGTTATTATTAACCAATAGATGATCAATATTAAACATTATCTTGATCTAACATCGTCGATAAAATTGCAATGCATTGGTTACTTCCCGTGTATAAAACGGTAAACATAATTAATAAAATAGAAATAACTATAATTTGGAATATTGTAAATTATCAGTACCATATATCAATTTTTCTAAAATGCGGTGAGATTACTTAAATAGTGCAAACCCTCTATGCTGTCATCAACGATCCTTTATAAACGTCTATTAGCTAATAGCAACTCTAATAAAACATACAGTCTTGGCCCAGTCAGGTTCTGGGCATGCGTTTTCGTTCATAAACGCGGGGGATAAATTCCTCTAAGCAGTCAAGTTGTACATCAGCTCAGTTTAAATATGTTAGATCTTGGAGCATATTAAAGACAGATAACCAAATAAAATATCTGTCACTTATTATATTTATAAACATGTGGTAATATAACCAACATATATCTAAACATACAAAAGAAACCCTGCATAAACAGAATATTGTATCTATTTATGGATACACATGCACGATATATGCTGGATGAATCGTAATTCATCTAAGTACCGATAGATATAATTTGATAATTATCCCGAGACAGAATGACGTTAATGATATAATACTGCGTAACGTAGTATGTATTTTTTTCTGCTCAACATTGTCTATAGTAATAAAAACGTTAATAAAGCATAAAATAGTAGTGACTTTATTGGAATTAAACCATTTAGAGCTCAGAGAACAGCTAGCTTCTTTTATACTTGTGAATAATGTGGTCGCTTGCAACTGCAATTTCCAATCGGCCAAGTTGATCTCAACAAGTAATATCAGGCAGGTATCTTCAATCGAAATGGACTTCGGCTGCAATAAAACAAGCTGGTTGGAACTACATGTTATGGTCAATTATATAACATTTACCCCTTCATAGACAACAAAAAAGTTTATTCGTATTCACAAAAAATTGAGATCAAACCAACCTTTCCTCCCACGACTTCATCTCTTGACATACTGTATTTAGCAATCTGCTTAAATCTTTTTAGAATACATCTTCAAAATAAAAATATAATTTCATCAATCCAACATTATATTTAATTAAATCTACAAAAATACTACTTACGTTTTATACTAGGATAATCGGAGCATATAAGTACATAGTTATTTGACTATGAAGTTGAAACTAATCTTAGCTAGAATCTTATAATTTGTTAATCCGATTAAACGCTATATCAACAATCCGATTGGATTACGTTTTATCTATCTAAAGAACTATAATTGTGTACTAATCATTTGCGCATTTATATTTATTTAACCCTACCATATTAAGTATTAAGTATTGAGGTTCATTAACCATACGAAGGTTTTTTATATAGAAATGATAATCTGTATGAGATCATAGACAAGCCAATTGTCTTTAAGAGAGGGAAAAGAGATCCATTGATATTTCTTTGAATGCTATAGGCCTTCCCATCCTTCAACTAAATGCCTTCTCATTTGCTATATATATTATAAATACATCATTATCTTTTAGTTTTAATTTATGTTGATTTAGCCTGTCTGCCACTGTTGACAAGCAAATAGATCAGATTATCGGACCCATTGCTTCAGATTCATATATGTACACTTGTTAAGATATAGCATAGTAAGTCAACAATGAGTCCATACACATTTAGAATATATCTTTCCACTGCGTTTTCTTTTAAATACCCGGGACGTCTGAATTGCATTTTTTTATACTATCTCTGGTGAGGGGGCTATCAGTATGTGCTCTCACAATAACAACCTATTTTGGACCTTTATTGATCCTTAGATAATTAAAGACGGCATATAAATCGAGGTATGTATGTATTGTATCATTATATAATTTTTATTGTTGAAATTAAAGGACTTTATGGACGTTTAATACTGTTATTAAACTACTATTCTAAGACCATGTAGTAAAAGTGTCCTTATGTAGAAGCATCTACATATGTTTTTCCTCAATCTAATCAGATCTTGTTATTGTTTGACCTTTAGAGAACCATCTACTTTGACTTTGAACAAATCTATCAGCAACAGATATGCTTTTTTCCCCCAATGACTGTACGAGTATAATGTAATTCTTATTACTATTGGTTATGTGCTAGGAGGGAGAGTGCTCGTGCCCTCTTTATCTCCTAGGTGACTGCGAGCATTGTCTCTAGCTTTCATTTGTATTCTGTGCGTTGACAATCGTAGACATAACTAAAACAATTGTGATATGTTTGGACATTGTAACCTTTAATTAAACTACAGGGTTTTCAAAACCATTCTTGAATTCCAGCGTTTAGATCCTGGTATGGCTTATTTTTTGTTGACCAACCTCTATCTGCGACACATCATCTGGTACTTCAAAACGCTATCCAATAGTATTAAATCTAATTTCTAATTTTATGTTTGAAAAAAATAAGTATCATGCAAGATAGGATCTTCAATCTTTTATAACTGCAATGGCCATAGATGAGACAGAGTCCCCAATGTTTTATTAAATATTGACCTACATTCTCAGTACGGAATAAATTCAGCCAAAACCCATGCCTCAGAACCAGTCTGAGACCCGTCTATACACTTGACATGAGGTCAATATAAGATAAGACAAGAAAAATATAGTTTCATCATAAATAAATAAAAGTTTGCTCGTCATTTTTCCTGTGCATAGTAAAGAGCAAGTACTTGAATGTATCCTCTTTGAAATAGCTTAATGTTGCCATTGGGGATTCGCTCAATGGTGTATCCAAGGAAACTCGTCGAGAAACCGAAGTTCTTGGTCGGGAACTTCGCTCTAATAGCCTAGCTTTAATCAGGGTTTCTTTGTCTTTAGTCTTCAGATACAACAAGAAAATCTTTATCATATAGGCACAGGCATGGATCTTTTCCCGTTGGGAACATGAGTCTAACATCTTTCTCAAGAGTATCATACTATCTATGCCATATTATATTATATTATATTATCCTATTGCAATTCCACATCAGGGCTAAAGGCAGGTGTGACCTTGTCAGGGGTCCCACAGGATGATTGTAGGGTACTCAATGAGATCTCAAAGTCACGGGTTGAGAGTGGTCGTACAAGGTTTGGTGGGTTGCTATTTATAGAGAGAGAGGGTGAAGGAGGTGGTTATGACGTGTTATTGTTGGATAGTATATTGGTATGTAGGATAGCAGTATAATAATATTAGTCGAACAATAGGGTGATAGTATAATCATAGCATAGTATAATAAGATTAGTAGAATAATATGATAATGCAATAGTATGATAGCATATTATATTACATGTATATACTGTAGTATACTTTACCTCTCCCCTCCCTCTTTTTCCTTCTTTAAATACTCTCTGATTGGTCCCATTACAGCCAGTCGACCTGTAAAATCAGTAGGTTAAAATCATTTTAAAAAACTTTAAAATTATGGATATAATCGTACTTACTACCATCGCTACATCCCATATATGTATACTTGTGCTACATCTTTTAAATTACCAATACCGAGATACCTTTAAATTTTAACGAGATATAAATAGATATATATGTTGTCATAGCAACCATTAAGCCAACCATTTCGACTATCTATCTATGCACATGAACCTTAGAGTTAATAACTATGGTTAGTATAACTTGTATTTCTATCTGATTGGTTCTTACATATCTTTCCTTTTTCTATTGATTTACCATTTCTATACCTAACCATACGTACAATCATCTATAGCTAGCTACATTTATATACACGTGGTTTAGTTATTACTACTCACAGAGTTCTTTCAGATCACTGCCTGAGTACTCATTGGTTATCTCGCTGTAGGAGAGCATAGGCTATTGGTTAATATATGATATAGTACAGGATATAGAATAGGGAAGTATAGTATATAGTATAGGA
>NAOQ01000419.1:15366-29223 GCA_002751075.1 Ichthyophonus hoferi
CTATACTATATTATACTATACTATATTATACTATACTATATTATACTATACTATATTATACTATACTATATTATCCTATACTATATTATACTATACTATATTATCCTATACTAAATTATACTATAATATATTATACTATACTATATTATCCTATACTATATTATACTATACTATATTATACTATACTATATTATACTATACAACACACTCACAACAAAAAAACACAACCCACAACCCACAACCTACCCTAGACACAGTCTGGTTAATAAGCTTAGCCTGCTCTTCATCCATTTTAATCCCACTTGACTCTCCCTCAACCAGTCGCCAGACTGGGCAGCCATCGGCTACACGGTAAAGCACCCACTTCCCCCCCTCTACTGACCATTGACTCTCTCCGGTGTAGCAAGCTTGACCTACCTCCCCGCGGACATCTAGCTCAGAAGATGGTCTGATACATAGAGAGAGAAAGGAATGGTCGTCGGAAGGTCCGTAGGTAAGTACAAAGTTAGATAGATGTGGAAAGAAAGATAGCCGTGTTTACAAATACAGAGACAGAAAGAGAGTGTGTATATATACATACATACATACATACATACATACATACATACACCCACACCCCATACCTAGATGAAAACCCAGATGAACTAGGATTAGCAATGAGGCCATTGTATGAATTATTCTGGGCAATAGGTGTAATAGGATGATGACTATCCAGTATTCGTTGTATAGGCGGTGGGATAGGCGCAGAGCCACAGGCTATCTGTGACTTCTCGTGCCGTTGATGACGTCTTTCACGTCGACTCTTATCGCTTAAACGGATATGTTGTATAGTCTATGAGAAAGGGAAAGAGAGAAGGAGAGGGAGAGGGAATTTGATAAATAGGGTGATATGAGATTTCATTCGTTGTATTCTTTAACATTTGTATGTACACATGTATCAGTGGCGTCCAATCCATTAAAAGGATACTAACTGGGTACGTGGAAGGTTTTATTTCAAAGAAACTATAAGTAAAATGGCTAGATGCTGGTAGGATTATTTTAAGTATGTAACTCAATTGGTTAAGAAGAATATGAAATAAGACTGAATTTTTTGATAATAACAAAACTAAGTGTTATGGGTGTTAATGTACTGGAGCCTGTCTCTAATGTAAGTCATGCCATTGGTTATAGATCACTTATTATCTCAGCAATCAACCCCACTTGTAGCATTACATGACATCATACAGGCCAATCGCATACCAGAAAGAACTAATTATAAACAATATCTATGAAATATCGTACAACACAGATGTATAATCTAATCACATCTTATCATGCCATTTTAATCGCATACTAGAGAGAACCAATCATAACCATTATCTATGAGACATTACACAACACATGCATAATGCAGTCATATCTCATCATACATATTAATCGCGCACCAGAACAGCCAATCATAACCATTATTTATGAGGCATCACAAAACACGTGTACATAGTGCAATTACATCTCATCATACATATTAATTGCATACCAGAGAGAACCAAGCATAGCCATTATCTATGAGATATCGCATAACACAGGCGTATAATCCAATCACATTTCATCGTACAGATTAACCGTATATCACAGAAACCAATCAATGCCAGCCATTATTATTACCTGTGAGATATGACTGGCCCATTCCTCTGCCTGTATTTTATCTCTACACCCAAATTCATATTGTCGCTTGCCTTCAGGGGTCAATTCAGAATCACCCTATAAATTAGGTTAGTATATGGTAGATGACCGTGATAGATAATCCTGATAAATAATGAATATAAACATACGTATAAACATACACGCAGTCATAGATACCATCATACTGTCATACCTAAATACATAAAAACATATATATATATACTTGCACTGACAGATCAATAACCATAATGACTTACCCATAATTTAAACATTGATGCAATATCAAAAAGACCATCTCTCACTTGCAAAAACGGGTCGTAGTGTACCAATCTTTCCTCAGGATATAGTAAACTAAAGGTATAAAAGGTCCCACCTGTGCCTATTTGTGCCTTATGTTCTACTACAAAGGGACTCTGTGTATGGTTTAAGCGGGTTTATTTCATGTTAATAGTTGTGTAGTTACTTCTAAATGTACGTAGGTACGTAGGTAGGTAGATAAGTAAGTATGTGTATGTATACGTGTATTCTATGTGTGTATTCATGCAATTGTGATATATAAGTAACGTCAAAACATGCGTGGAAGTATTGGTATAGTTGTATATGACTGTTAGCTTGTGGTGTGCAATGTTTATGCATGTATGCATGTAGATAAGTACAAGTAGTCAAGACCATGTCTATATACACTTACCACTTCACAATCAGCTGTCAACAACATTGTTCTCTTTGGTGAAGCCTCTCCCTTCTTTGTAAAGAAAAGGAAAGAGGATCCCTTTAAAATAAGAAACCACTCCGACCATCTTCGAAGAACACCTTCCTTTCTTCTGAAGACTATTCCCTCATATTGATACACATCAAGCTCCATAATTAAGTAATAAAGTATAATTTAACGGCATGTAAGAGGTGGTATATTAATAATAATAATAGTAATAATAATATATATAATGCGAACGGAAAGGTGTACAGTAAAACTAGTATTGATCTATATACAACGTAGTAATATAATTAATCACCCTACAGCAACTTGATCGAATTGGCTAAATTCCTGCATGTCATAGCAATTAAAAGACCGAATACAAATACTAGTGAGAAAAGCGTACCGGACTATAAACCAATAATATCACTTTAAAAAGATTGATTATTTATAGACGTTCTTGTTCTGGTTGTTTAAATTTAACGTTCAAAGATTGGTTTTTTATCGAGTGAGCTTAAATCAAATGAAGCAATTTTCTTTAAGGATTAGCCCGGACTATAAACCAATAATACTCTTATTTATTAATCAATTGTTTACAACCATATTTTAATTGGTTGTTAAATTATGGGTATTTGATTGGTGAATTATTGATAGAATTAAAGCAATGTTTCTTTAAAAAAAGCAATCAAAAGCGAGCCCGCAGTTGCCCATTAGATTGTACCACAAAAATATGCAAGGATTAAGTTATAGCGTACTGAATTGACAATAATTGACCAGTAAAACAAATGTATTATATGGAAGATCTCGTAAGATGTAATTCCATCTATCTTACATTATATAATGTTATAGTATAGAATTCATACATACCTATTAACATATGCTTAGAATAAAAAGATATCTACGACTACAACGCAAAACCTCATGCTTAATAGTGACAAATATAAACATTTTTAAATAGATACGGCGCAAAAAAAAAACGGTAAAGGTAAGAAGCACATGATAATTATCACTATCTACCCTACCAATACTATCACTGTAATGTGCGATGCTATGAAACGAAATAGCTTAGCACATGATAATCATCCAAGCCCTAGAAGTACCCAATAGAAACATCGTTATATATTTTGCATACGGCAAATACGGCCACAAGTTTAGATTAGCCCAAAAAGTCCATTTACTAATGGGGTTATTTTAGTGGCAAACGCTGTCTTCAATATGCTTGGTTTACATACTTCCAGTTAATTGCTGCTTGATTATACTATATATATGCGATATCAATAACTATTATTTCTGTGTTGAATCGTTTTATGAGCCGGTGTACTATATAACATATATATATATATGTGTTGGTGTATAGAGCTCTCTCTCTTAAACTAAGGAGAAATGGAATCTGTCCCACTAAGCTTTGGTCTTGGATATTATTGTCTTATATGAGACACCATTGTAATATAGCGCTCTCTCTAATCTTTGGTCCCTGATATTGTCTTATAGGGGACATTATTGGAAATACTTTGACTTTTCTAATAGGCACCTGTGCGTTTGTAGACCAAACTTAAAATAACATGTAAAATATAATGTATGTGTGACTACATACCTTGTATTGTATATTGTGTAGTAAGACGGACTGGAAAATGTCATGTATTAAGGTTTAAAATAGAAATTATAATGCATGTTCCAATGATCGTTAACTGCGAATAACCAGTTCGGCCGATCTTTGATAACAAGCGGTAATGATTCGTCTTATTTTAGTTAATCGAATACTGTTTCACAATAACTAAATCGATCCTTGTTCATATATTTATCTAACCATCACATCGTTATTGTAATGTTTGGCCCACCGTTAGCACTCACATACAATAATTTGTATTCAGATCTCTCACTCGTTAAAAATTCAGAGAACTGCATACTAACATTAAATAGTGACAATAGTTATCTGCATAGTAATATAGTCCTCTTACTGATCCTGCACATTGGGCCATAAACATTATCGCACCTAAACGAACTAAAGTAGAAATTCCACCTTCAGTAATACCTACCTGAATATAATTTTAATAGGCGTTTAGAGATAGAGCCAACATACACGCTTGTCTTTACATGGTTTTCTACAGAATGTAGATCAAGCTAAATAGCCATTACTAACGCTAGTACAGAAATATCATTGATGGATTACAAAAAACAATTGGAGATCCCGAGGAACTGTGGACTAGTCTACAGAACTCCCACAGATTCCTATAATATGTAATAGCATAGAATAGAGAATATACTACACACTTATATGTCATCTATAGTCTATTAATGATATAAATATAGTTAGATTAGCACATGTAATGATTAAGCAATTATGAGTATGATGATTGCACATGAGATATCGGGACATTTGTAGAGAGTTTATTTGTATCTATACGTTGACTACAACACAACCTCACGTTTAATACCTTTTTTACCCACCCACCTAAGCAAGCCCTTAAGTGCTTCCCCGCCTATATAGATAATCGAAGGAGGGGGAAAATGTTTTTGTGGGTATTGCGTTGCCAGTGCACTCTTGTACATCTACGTAAAATAAAAGACGTGATTACATGTTTTCATGTGCTATACATTATATGGACTACAATCTTCATAAAAATATTAGACATTGACGGCTGGACATATTTTCACTAAGCCTATTTCACACTCAAATGCCTAAAGTTTTAAGTAAAGAAAATTTTCGGAACATAAATGAAAAATGGAAACGGGATAAAATAATATTTTCGCGTTTTATTGGTGATTAAATTAGACATAATTTTATCCATAAACGGTTGATAATTTTTTTATTGCGCAACATTCTTGGCTTTGATATGCTATATATATGCTGCATGTTTTCACCCTAGGTCATCTAATTACCCTTGCTCCAAACCGTTCAAAAATGGGCAACGGCAATTACCATTTAAAGATAGTTGCATGTCACATAGATTATTCTAGAAATCGGTAACATCTATTTATTATTATCGATAGTTTGCTATTGATTGAGGCATCCGATCGGTAGGTATTGAGCGCAATTTTGATTTACAGGATAATAAGTAATCTTTGTATATTTTATGTACATTTTATATGCCAAATGGAGGGCTCCAACCCCCACGTTGAGAGAGGTCCAATTCAGAGGGATAACGCTTCAGGATTGGATGTTCCAAGTGCAGTTGGCATTTACTTGATTTGGGATTTTGGATGCAATGTCAACCAGGCCAACTTCACACACAGTTCCACTAAAAGGAGCACCTCCTCCCCCCTCCAGGAATGTTTATTTAAGGTTGCATTAGTTCAAACTTTTTCGTCAATCTCAACGAGATTGGATTGGGTGTGTACTATCTACTCCAGCCTTCTACAACCAGGCAGACCTAGAAAAGCTTCATTCACTTGTCCAGGGATAAGATGTGCTTCATTTCTTTGGCCAGTTTGAAGAAATATGATGAAGAAGCCTTGGCAGAGTTCATTAATTACAGATATTCATTGCTTAGCCATTTGAATCAATAATAGAGTCAAATTTGACGTCGCTTGAGAATATCACTGTATTGTTTATATCTTACATGAGGCTCCCACAAAGCAGAATTCCTGCCTGCTTTCAAATTAGAAAACTACAGCAATCTGGAATAGACTTGCTGGTAAGGCAGTCAGGGCCTTTGATGTCAGCATGAGCATTGGTTCAGGAAAATTCAGAGCAACCGTTGCCATGCGGCCTCAGGCATAGGAACAATGTGAATCGGCCTCAGCCTTGGAGGCCAGTTGAACCACAATGCCCAATACTGCCCAGCACAAAAACACTTCAGTGAAAGAGGGCAGGGGCATCCTTAATGTTAATCAGAAAGTAGGGTTGAGCATCCCAACTCTCCACACCTGCAGGACTAGAGGAATTTAAAATTAACTGTCCAATGAATGTTGTGTTTGTTTTGGTAATAATAAGTAGAGACAAGAGCGTCCCTGTGACCTATATTCGTTTAGAAGAAGAGGGGATGCCAAATTAAAGAGCTTTTTAGCGTGTCCCTTTGCATAAATATTGTACATATATACTAAAACATCTTCTTATTATTAAAGAAGTCAGTAGGACTTGTCTTAAGCAGGATGTCAGCCATGTTCTATCTAGATCCAAAAACATATGATCTGAAATGGCTTATTATTTAGTTGCAGGATCTCTACTATTGGCTGATTTAATTTTGATAGATGTGATCATCTACGATTATCTTGGATTAACATTTAACACCAATAGATTGCACCCACTATTTTCTAGACTGCATATGTATTAGTAATTGCTGATAATATTGTTGGAACCAAAGCATTCGCATCTTTTTTTGTTACAACTTATTCTTGTATGCTACAAGACCGAGCCATCCAAATACGGGCACGATAGTATCAGATCATCGAGATAAGATCAGACAATCCTAGTGGGTCTCTGTTATCTTTCATGAATTGGATTAGCCAATAAGAATATTTATGATTGGTCCCATTTAGGTTATTGAATACAGCTATGTGGATGTTAACCAAAATTAAGAACCCGCGCTAAATAATGGTCAGGAAAGTATAAAAGGGGAAAAAACAAACATACAATAATAAATGGTCTTCTCTGTCGTCAATATTTAATGTTCAATTCACGTGCTTTATATTTTTTATAATTTCTGCAGTTGCCAAAGAAGTTGAAGTAGATAATCCAGATAGTCTACTAGAAAGCCACCCAGTTGAGTCTGGTGTTGATTATTCTGATAATAATAACGCCATAACTATATACGCACAGCCACAATTAGTTTACAGTTATTGCATATACAATACATCACCGAGTATGAAGCTAAAACTTTCTATATCTATTAATCAACAGAGGGAGATTCAAGAGAAGTTGGCTAGAGCTTTAGTCTGACTTTTACCTGACAACAGCTGTCTGATGAAACTCAGTAAAACAGATACTAGTCTTATTTCCAATAAATATTAAAATGCTTATAGCTATATTTCTAAAGTTTCTGTATCTTTGTATAATGTATTTATAGTTTTAGAGCTGTAAAATATATATATATAAAAGGAAATGGAGATGTATACAGTCTCCTAGAAATAGTAGAGTAGGTGTAGAACGTGTATTTAATCTGGTCTTTATTCCCTATGTTCCCGCATATACTCGGCCAAATGCCGTGGGCCGCATATGTGTGAGCGGTCAGGGGGGTTTTCTCTGTTACGAACGGATTCGTATTTTCCTATAGCAGTGGGTTACTAAGGTGTAAGGCTTAGGAAATAAAGATATGGCGCTAATATTAAACCCACGTGGGGTACAGGGGGTTATTAGTGGTTTCGATGTTAGTTTACGTGTATATACGTATGCGGGGCTGCCGCATATTTGTGAACGTCCAGCCTATTTTTAGTTGTTTCTGCCTCTCTTATCCTCCCCGCAACACTTGTTGATCACGGTTGTCAATTTACATATGGGCTAATCAATGTTATTAAGTGTAGTTTTCAGAAGACTTTAGTGCTACTAGAATTATCTTATCTTATCCATAATGATCTAATGCTATTGTATTATTGTATCCCAATGTGATTGGCTGTATAGCTAATTATTTCATTTAGTATGTGTCGTATTCTATGGAATTGACCAATAAATATATCTATTGTAAGGATGTTATATTATCAACTAATAATGGGCCAGTCGTTGCATGATGTGCTTGTTGCTAGAACTTCGGATGAACACATTGATCGGCCGGAGTTGAGCGGTTGTGTAGATTTGTACAGAGGTCTGCTGTGTGGGATGCTCTAACCAGGACAAGCATAAAATATTTTGAACACTATAGAAAGAAATACCTAAATTAATTAAATGTTTCTGTTTTAACACTCCCCCTTGGCTTAAGTGGATTATTTCACCTAGGGCATAAAAAATATAAAAAAAGAATATGAAAAGAACCTTAATATGGTGACTACTTGACTGTAGGCTTGTGGCTCACTAAATAAACTAGATTATTCTTGATGACATTCAGAAATGATTGGTATGGTACCCATTCTACAAAAAAAAAAAAAAAGCAAGACAGTTGATCAAACTACATGATAAATACACCTGCTTACTCTGGCTCTGGCTCTGGTTCTGTTGTAGGCGTCAAAGTATTTCAGCTCCCACAAATATTAAGTTGAATACTTCGTGATGACTTGTACGAAAATATACATTATTTATTGTTTGTCTTGCAGTGTGCCTTGGAATAATCAATAGCGCTTTACAATGAGGTTACAATTGGTTTGTAAGAGTTAGGGAATAGTTAATGGTAATTAATTAATTGCATGGTGTCTCTAACTATATTTAATTAGGACTAGCTGGCTAAGTAAAGTTTAATTTAGGAGTTTACGTTGGTTATTAGATAATGTTGTTCATTGGGTTTGAAGTATTTGTAATGATGCATAATACAAACAAGATACGTAACAACAGAATAATTCTTTGAATAACCAATGGAAAATATGTTGCTAGTAACACAGTTCGGAAGAACCCTTAAACGGGGATATACATATCTCTAGTACATATTACAAGGTCAACTGGTATTGACTTGAGCCTACAATTGTATAACCAGCATGCACACACTATTTAATCTGGATCCTTTCTGTTACGTAGGCCATCACAATGAAGATCCCATTTCAAAGACTTAGGCTCGTGTCGTTAGTAGGAATTGGTGATAGCAATTTTAAGGAAACAGATGCTCACATCAAAATTTACCAGAATCAAGATGAAGACAGCAATTTCTACTATGAATAAGATTGTATTTGTGGTCAGCAAGAAGAAATTAAAGATTAGATTCTCCTCTGACAGTAAAAAAGAACTACGTAGGAATCTTTTAGAGGAGCTTGATGTAAGTCCCAACGATAATGTAGACAGACAGTCAATGATTGTAGATAGTGATAGCGACTGCAAATCTGTGAATTCAACAGATGTTGACAGGGTTACTACAGCCTAGCAACCTCGAAGTGCTTTCCCTGATGGATCAAACTCTTTTTTTGAATCAATTACATATAGCACCATGCCAGGAGAACACGAAAACAATAATTTGGAAGGCCATGGTTCTATCCAGGGACCACAACAGCTGTTCCCTGGAAATTAGCTAAGGTTTACAGCTAAATTATTACAGCAATTGCTTGTACAATGGGGAAGAGGGGCCAGTTAGAAGAAGGAAAAAGCTCTTCAGAGGATAACACCCTTCCCTATCTCTGAAGTAGAGATATTTGTGGACAGCAAAGATGATATAAGCTATGCCAAGTGGGCGAAAAGCGTCAAGACTAAGGTGCGAGTTTCTATATGTATTTAAGCTATAGAAGATGAGCCTCTCAACAATCACCCCCCACATCTAGAATGTCTCTGGAAGAAACTGCTGTGAGATACTACTTGTACTCGTTGATTTCATCAGAACAACGGCTGTAAATAGGATCGGCTGACCAATTTGTGTACTATACCTGGAAAGGAATGCAACTTCAAATCAATGGAAAGGATGGTGTACAACAGTTGACTTACCTACTGGAGTACAAGGACATTAAGCTCACTTAGGCTGAATGAAAGTGGCGACAAATATGTTGCACGGGTGGTAGCCACAAGTAAATGGCTACAAAGAACACCTATGGAGTAGAAAGACCCAGTAATACTGAAAAAAATAATACATAACTTGTAGTCCTCTCAGTATGCCAGTCAAGTAAGATCTTTATATCAGGTGACCAAGAGCTGTGGCACCTTAAAAGAATTCATAGAGCCAACCATGTCAAGCTAGAAAAATCAAGAAAAACGGAGACTCAACATAACCACTTGAAGGAAGAATACTGTCACAACCCATAACATTGCTTACCTCAGTAAAGGGGACCACCAACATATGGTGGAAAAATCTCAGAACATGTTGGAGACTTGTAAAATTTGCAGGACAGACCATTCAACAAAAGAGTGTACTATCATGAAGAGACTGGTGGGCCTTGTGATAGATGCACATTTCAAACCAGACTGGGCAAGGAAAGGTTCAAGATTTTATAGGGAGGAAGGACTCCCAGTGGTCATAAGGACACTCACCACTCAGAAAAAAATAGAGGCTAGTAATTTCCTACACTTTAATAGAGAAATTCAAACATATGGAATGGTACACAATGGAGGGGAGAGTATATCTTATCTAGCTACAGGCTACGTTACTAGATAGAATTTTGATAATAGAAAATCAAATAGAAGTTTTGTGTCAGACAGTGGTGCTTTAAAGCATCTTCATTGCAGAAACGAAAACCTTTACATATTTACCCTGGGGAATTCAAATGTGAGGTGGGGAGATAGGCAAACCAGTACAGTTTTAGGTATGGAAAGTATATGGTTAGCTGCAAAGGTAGGAAATTAAGTAAACTACATACAGTTGAAAAATGTTATGTTAGTATCTGATCTTATTTTAAACCTATTTTCCATTCTAGCCTTGGGTGGAAAATAAATCTCAACTATGTTTGAGAATAACAAAGTCACAATTTATAGAGAGGGTGCAATTGAAATGCAAGGTGGTAAGAAAGATGATATTGTTTACAGGTTGGATGCTTCAGTGATCTCTCTGGGGGTCATTTAGAACATTATTAGCAGGAAGGGATCATTTGTTATTCACCAACCAAAGATCAAGTTAATGGTTGAGAAGCAGACTTACACTGAGTCAAATAAGACAGAAACTTATATGGGATTAGTTGTGTATGATATTCTTTTTTCCAAGCTTATGCATTCTAGTCCAGCCAACATGTCTCTTGCTTTAACAATGACAAACAACACGAACTCAGACAAAACAAAAACAAGGAATGTGGGACATGATATATGTCCAAAGTCAAGAGGATCCTGTACTCAAAGACCAAAATTAGGCAACCAGAGTATTATAGAGTAAGTTTAGACCGGGTTGGTCCTTTGTACATATTATACTCAGGTTTCAAATATGCAGTAACCTTTATAGATGAGTACTCATATTATGTTCAAGTATATTTACTAAGAAGGAAATTATATACTTTTGGGGCTTTCAAGCAATACCACACCTATACCGCAGCAATGCATGACAAGCCAATAGTTACTTTGGTTACAAATAATATAATGGCTCAGAGTAGCTTAACTCCAATTTATCTTTTTTTTTGAGACATACAGTATTCACCACCAGACTACGATACCTCATCAACCTAAGCAGAATGGGATTAGTGTAAGGATAAACCAGACTCTATTTACCATGGTATAGAGTATGAGAATAGACAGTGGTCTATCAAAATACTTATGGGATGAAGCTCTTAAGGCAGCCACCTTTACATAAAATGTGTTACCAACTAGTTGCCTACCCAAGTTGACTATACCATGAGACTTATGGCATAACACGACCACTCCTTTCAGCAGGCTTAGAGCGTTCGAATATAAGTGTTTCTATGAAGATAAAAAACTGAACAAGTTGGCATCCTAAGCTCTGAGGATGAGAGGTAGCTATGCTGGGATAACAAGATTTCCAAAAGGCCTATAGGCTGCTGGATACCAAATCCAGAACGATAATTACCAGCAGAAGTGTGAGATTTCTCAAGATCAGCTTTCCTTATGCAGAGAAACAATCACATCACCATTCTGGTTGCCAGGGTTCATCCCCTAATAGAGCCAAAGTCACCATCAGAGTAGTAAAGACTCCAGTATAATCAGATAATAATAGGAAGAAAACACCAACCCAAGGAGAATTGATTGGCAATGATAGGAAGGAAACATCAACTCAGGAGGTGTTGAGTAATAATTAAAAGAAAGAAGAAATCAAAGTTTCCAGGAGGGATAGCAACGAAAAAAAATTAGGACGAAGGTAGTGAGGCAGAGGAATCAGAAGTACAGACAAGTAAAAATAAGTATGCCCCCTCCATTACAAGGTCTATCCAGTGGTACCAATCAGATAGTGCCTCAGCTCATACAGCATATTCGGCAACAGAGTCCAACTTAAATGACCAGGTTATTTGTACAGTTACGAAGTTTCCACAATGGCCAAATTGGGAACCTGCAATGCAGCAAGAGATGAAGGTTCTACCTGATAATTCTACTCGGAATGCAGTGGATAAACCACAAGGGGAACCAGTGTTGAACCTTCTGTGGGTTTTCAATATCAAACGAGACAGCCATGGAAATGACACAAAATATAAAGCATGACTCATAGTTATGGAAAATCATCAATGGGAGAACATTGATGATTTTGACATAAAGTCTCCAGTTTGTTCTTTGACAATTATATGACTTCCTTTAGCTCTTGCAGCATCAAGGGACTTAGAGGTCATACAACTAAATTTAGTTGGAGCCTACCTCAATGGGAAACTGGAAGAAAACATCTACATGCATCAGCCAGAGGTTTTTGAGGATTCTGACTTTCCCCAAGAAGTGTGCAAATTTTAGAGATCATTATACAGATTCAAACAATCTACTTTAGTATTGCAGCACACTTTAGCGGCATTCTTAGTAGAGCAATATCTGTACCCAATCAATATGGATCCGTGTCTGCTTGTGTCCCATGGTACTCCATAATTTCTTGCAGTATGTGTATATGTTGATGGCATGTTCATTGTGTCCAACAACAAGTCTACTACCAGGAATCTAATTGACAGCGTGAAGGCACGTTTTGATACCAAGGAAATAGGATTTCCAGTGGAGTACTTGGGATATCAAATTTGGAAGGACAGTCAAGGGTCCATACACTTAACACAAAGGAATACACTAAGGAGTAGTTAAGGTTGTACAACATAGAAGGTGTTAAGAGAAACATGTCACCCATCCTTCCCAACCATGCACCAGATTTAGACCAAGATGTAGAGTCAACCCCATGGTGCAACATCAGAGAATATCAGAAAGCATTCCCAACTAGGTAAACTGATTTGTTGATACATAGTATGCATGCACCTATATTAATGAGGTAATTAGCTAAAGAGCCATTTCAATGAAGATACTGACAGAGAAAATCAGCTCCTTATGCCAAGCTGTTTACTCTATGATGTATGCTCAGCTTTGACGCCAAAAATGTTAAATTCTTTGGTTAAGTCTTAATGTCATGGGAATAAGAAGACTCGTGCCTCTTCATGCGCTATTTTAATTCGTTCCCGTTTTCTATTAATTTGATTAGAGGTTTGGCTCATAATTTCTAATTGGCAGTGGATTCCGTAAGTATAAATGAATACATCAGCATCTTCAGTATTAGTAGACTAATTGGCTCAAAGTCATACTTAGTAATCTTGTCATAAACCGATTAGATCGATTAGATCCAAAAATATTGTTAATTACTTAATTTACGGTTGTGGATTTTCCCGTCAATCAGTACTAAAATTTTAATCGTAGGATAGAACCATTGTGCATGTACGATATTCCGCAAGTCAAACCAAGTCATCTGACCCACAATTTTTATAGTTCCAAACTAGACTAAAACTAGCTAACAAATTATCTAAGTACTCACTTTCAATTGGATTGCTTTTCAAAAGTATTATATTGTACCAGAGTTAAAGCAAGAGGAAAGTATTACCCATCTGGTTAATATATT
>NAOQ01000419.1:41244-53153 GCA_002751075.1 Ichthyophonus hoferi
ATATATATAATATCTTGTAACTGGTCTGGTGCGATTCGAATCGATTCATTTTAAGTGGACCTTAACCGGGCGATTCGGCTGATATGTAGCAAGGATTAAAAGATGTTCAATTATGTGAGCATATATACTTATATATAGATAAATATATTCATATCGGTACAGAATGTTTTATTACACGCACTTTCTCATCTGCTATCCTATTGGATAATTATTTTTAATTGCTTTTAGTTTTTTATTTCACCATTTATTTCACGTTATAAGTAAGTACTTGTATTTCTCTTTCTGTCTCTTTTCCTTCTGTCATCTTTCTTAGCTATGTATGATAGTATAATATGCATGGTAATATGTGATTGGGATTTTTATGTATGGTAGTAATTATATATGATTATATGTACATACATGAATGCTACCTTGTGTGCTAAAGTAGAAGCATAAAATGTTCTACAAAAAAAAGCCATAAAGAGATATTTTATATTATATAATAATAGATATCCCATGGATACTGTGACAAAGGAAAAGGTCCAGGGTCCTGAATAACTACATTAATTAATTGGTTTATAATTAAGATAATTAATACTCTTATATAGAGATATCAATGTAGGTATGTGTGCATACTATAGTCCCATGCTAATTAAGGTAATTGTCATAATTGATATATATAATTCCTAGTACCTGTACGGTTGTATGGTATGATAGAAATAAATAGAAAGGTGGCTGGAGAAGGAAGATAAATAAATATATTGTAATAATAATAACAATAACATCATATTGTTATACATACGGTCATACATACTATCACACATACATACATACACCCCCCCACCACCCACAGCCCCTACTACGTTAACCCTTGCCCAGCGGCTAGGCTTTAGCAAAACGACAGCCGAGGAGGAAGAGGATAAGAGACAAGCCTTAGAAATAGCTAAATCGATTATTAGAGACATTGCAAAACAGACCGGGGGAAAATCAATGTGTTAATGTTAATGATTGTATACTTAATATATATATATATATATATTCCTAAAGATTGGCTGTGTAGTTATTTGGAAGTAATTGGTTAATTAGTTGAGAATAACTGGTAATTATATCAACACCGCCATTGGTTTTTAGAATTGCTTTTTTAATTAATGTGATGGGTAGGACTATATCGTTCACTATAATGTACTATCCAATCATCAATATTTTATATATTTTTAACTTGATATTATTTTAAAGATTATGTCTAGTGTGTTTGCAATCACACTGCAAGTTAATCGCCCTACTAGCCAATGGTAACGGATAGTACACACGTGCACCTGTGTCGAGTATTGGCCCTGTCTGGATATTTTATTTAAACAATAGAATAATTCTCATTGGCCCAAAGTGTCAAATGTAATCTAAACAGAAATAAATTTCCCTGGGATGATTGTTGAACGTCCAATAATAAATGTGATTCTGGTGCATAGTCATCCAATCAAGTCACCCTAACAAAATTTAGAGGCTGCAATTGGCCCAAGATTATAGAACTTAATATACTGGATGTGGAATTAGCTAGATTTAATATAATATATTTTAAAATTGATTAAAAGTTTATTCTACCTATTTGATTGAATTTAAATATAACCTATATGCATGACTGGCCAATCAAACTGTATTGTGCAGTTGGTGACTGCGATTACCTAGTAGTTGTTAAATATAGCTACATATACAGTATAGGTAAAGTAAGTATACTTATAATTCTATATTTAGAATGTATAAAAAGGTTTGGTCTGAGAAATTGGGGACTCTAGATTCTGTAGTACTTTATTGGAGTTGGTATTAGCTAATAGACGTCCAGTAGGGATCGTTAACGTGGAGGCAGTACAACATTTAGCAAATCTCCCACATACTAGAACTATTGATATGTGACAAATAAGTAGAGACATGCTATATAGGTAGAGAAAAGCTATAGATAGGTATAGATTGTTGCTATATATTAGGCTAGTAATTGGAAGCATTTATTTTTGATTTATTAATTGTGCTAATACTGACACCTTGCACTGCGCTATCTGATTGATGAATTAAACACTGAATAAAGGCTATACAATTTTTATACTAAATTATCTGCCTGCAAAAGTTGATTGCCATTCTGAACATTGGTGAGATAATTACTACACGGGCAGAAATCTACAAAGTTAGTCGTAATAGGCCACTTATGCACTTCGACTAGTAGGGAAAGCTGTGATGATTTAAGACTACAGTAATAGTACGATGTATATGTAGTATAATATATTATAACATAATAAATGATTAGAATGGAAGTAATCTGTGACCATATAGGATTACAACAATTGTATGATAGATGTTGCTACTGCTGGGAACTGACTTGGAGTTGTGTTTGTTCAAGGCAGCCTGAAAATGAAGAACAAGAACTTCTTCAACATCTTTTTCCCAGCCACTAGTTTTGTAACTGTCTGGATCCTCATTGCTACTGTTGCTGTACTCCAGTACGAGCTGACCCAACTTGACATCTGTTCCACATACTTACATGCCCCATTACACAATCCTGCCTATATGCTCCAGACTCTTACAATCAAAGACGCCGATTACCCAAATGAGATATATAAATTGTCTATGAACCTCTACGGACTCCATGAGAGAGTGGCTTACGTTGGAACTATACCCAGGATGAGTTTCTAAAGACTCAAAACATGAACCCAGCTGATCGAGATCCTTGTGTTTACATTTCCCATGCAAGCGGTCATTACCTTACCTTATGCTGCTACGTCAATGATTTACACATTGTGTCAGAGCATTTAATTGGGAAGGAGGCCCTTATTACGGCGTTCTGTAATAAATTCACAATGAAGAACAAAGGCTGGCCTGGTGATTTCTTAGGCTGCTCTAATCACAAGGGCAACATACAACATCAAACTATGCTAATCAAGTCCTACAGCTTAAATGATCTGTGAGAACTGTTCTATTGGTTTATAATCACGGAATGTGAATTGACCTATTCTTTTATTTGATACTGCTAGTACCAATTATTGTTTTAACTCATTATTGGCCAGGAGCATTGCCGCCCAACTTAATTTTTTATAAAATATAATCTTGATGGCCACTAAAATCATTGCACCAAATTCAATTACATAATCTTTCTCTAAAGTATAATCATATATAAAATGTTGATCATTTATATTATCTAAACATTTTGCAAAATATAATTAATTTATAATATATAACCCTTTTATAAAACACACAAGAAATATATAAGAATATTTCAGAAATATTGAGAATAAAATCTTCATATATGAACAATAAGCTATGTATATGTATAATATAATACAAAAATAACTCTCGAATTCTTCTGGAAACACTTCAAGGAGGCCGTCAGCAAGAAGAAATCAGAACCTAGTGACGTCATCGCTTATTAAACATAGATTGAATGCTTACTTTACTATGGAATAGTGGAATAGGTTATGCGGACTCAAAATACACAATCTGATATAGTTATTGTATATTTCTGCCATTGGCTGGTTTACTCTTGATCGATCGTCTTGGATTGGCATTTAACACCAATCTGAGATATACTCCGATTGGCACATTCAGATTGTACCTACTATTTTTTTTGGCAGAATAGATATGCATTAGTAATGATTAATAATATTAATTAATTAATATATCACCTTCGTCTAATTATTTGTCACAGGAAAATTATCTTGATCATCTATAGGATACCACAGTAAAGACTGTTGCAAATGTAGTGGCCGGCAATGACAAACTGCAACAGGTGAGTGGGGCAAAGTCATGTAGCCCCACTCACCAATAATAACAATATAATATAGTAATGTAGGACAATATGTTATAGTACAATATGATATAATACAGTACATACAACACAATACTAGGACATAAGACATATACATATACATCTGTCCACCTCGTTGCCTGTCAAATAATCTCTCTTTATCCACTTATTCTATTATTCACTTCATTGGTTGAATAAATTTTAAATTTTAACTGACCAATCCCATTGGTATACAGGCTGTCAATGATGTCTTTGGCTTCTGGATGTGGATGTTATTCTTTACTCCTGTGTTGATTATCTCTCCTATGCCCTGACTGGGATGATTAAACCTACCATATCTTACGAATCCCATCACATTGATTGGCTTAAAAGTGTTGTTGTTGTATATATATCTTATATAATAAACGTTTATGTAGTAGGATATATTGTATATGTGGTAGTTACGTTGCAGATAATGGAAGAGAAGGGAGAGAGAGGGTAAAGGAGAGGGAGATATGTAAATTTTTAATAGAGTAATATAATAGGCCGATAATGATATATGTACACTTTGCTATTTTAATGGTTACAGCTCTATGGACTATTATTTTTCTAAACCAACCTTATAAATAAATGTGAGTAATATAATATGATAATTTTCTGAATAAATTAGAATATAAATACAATAACTATAAGTCATTTTTGTAAAACACGGTACACTATTCACAAGATATCAAACTTTTTACAATTTGAAGCTTTACGTTGGGTTGCTCCACCTAATCAATTCATTATAAATATGTATGTACAATAGTATGTATATTTATTAGCGTTAGGAATTTCAAATAAAGCCGGCCAACCAGACTAAGCTTTTGATTGGCCTAACGTATCACTCCCTACACAGTAGTGGAACTCTTTGTTGAAGACGTCATCACACTGCAACGCCTTTTGTCAAATCCCTGATGCCCACACAATCTTATGCTTTAGGTATACACTCGTGAACACTCTCTTGAAACACATGGTTTGGAGGGCATCTAAACCAGCGGTAAAGGGGTTTTTTCCCGTCCCCATAGCACGAATAAAAAAAGTTAGAGTGGTACTTGTCAGGATAATGAAAGTAATTACGGATTTTCCAATCAGGAGGGCATTGGAATTCTTTTGCATTTTTTGGTGTTTTTTCAGATTCACACTTGTTGGTAATGTCGTTAAACACAAACTTTCTATCACATTGTAGCCTTACAGGTTTACCTGTAAAACACGAAAAATACATCCAAGGTTTGTGCGGGTGAGGATAATTCCTGTCAGGATGGCTCTCCCAATCTTCAGGGCATTGGAATAATTTAGGAGTTGGTCCATTTACGTACCAACATGCATGGATATCCTCGTTGAATATAGAATGTTCAGGACATTCTTGCCTGCTAGATACTACACCGTACAACCAACTTCCAGTACACTTATAAAAAAATCTAGGATTGTACTCGTCAGGATATAATTTGGAAGGATGGCTTTTCCAATCATCAGGGCATACAAAGCGGTTCTTAACTTGTTCTCGAGACCATACACCCGCGGCTGAGGATAAAGTAGCAACAGCAGCTAAAGTAGTGGCAATGACATAAGAACTCATTGTCAATATAGTAAGCAGATAGCAGATATATGGTTAGTTCGTTTATTTTGAGCCCGTAGACCTCTTTTATAATTTGGTTTTCAGCTATCCTGGGAAATTCCTCACACATTGTATGGTTTAAATTAGATTAGGGACATAACTACACGGATTTGCTTTTACACGATAATAGTTACTTCATGTTTACCCAATACAACGGAGACATTGTTTTACACTGTTTACAATGAAACTATGAACCCAAAGAAAATAAAATAGCCACTAAAGTAATAAATAACTGTAGGCGGACTTTCAAACTGAATCCCTATATCATGTACACGCTTACAGATAATAAAATCGTTTTATATAATATTGATATTGATACATGATTTGACTGATGTTAAAACAAGAATATATATTTAATTTGTGTATTTCTTTATAAAGCAATATTATAAGCATTTATTTCAGAGCGTGTTATTCAGTCCAGATAATACGTTGCTTGGGCATCTTGCCTAAGACAAATCCTGTAGAGCTGTTTAAGAATAAAATACGAGTTCGAACGAAGCCCAAATAATAAGTGGTGCATACGCATAATGATTTAATTGCATAATATTTTTCAACTTGATATATTGATTTGTCTACATAATATGTGAGCAATTACACCAATGAGGTAGCTAGCTAAAGAGCCATTCTAGGGAGGAGATATCGGTATTAGATTATCAGGAGACAAATACATATATAGACGAAATAACTACCAAAGGCCCTGGCCGTTCGGCGCCCTGGTCATTCACACATATGATCCACTGGAAAAATTACAAAGTTCTCAAAATAAACTTAAAACTTTGCATATATAGCAATCACATTGTTACTGTAAAGTCTAATCTACCGTTACGTGTTAAAAAGTCAGAGAACCGCATACCAATATTAAATAGTGACTAGTTACTATCTATATAGCAATACCGCACCTCTTACTGATCTTATACACTGTGCTATAATCACTATAGTGCCTAAACAAACTAAACCGAAAATTCTTCATTCAGTACTAGCTGAATATAATTATAATAGACATTTAGAGATACAGCCAACACATACGCCTGCTTCTACATTGCCTTCTACAGAAAGTATATCAAACCAATTGGCTATTACTAATGCTGGTACAGAAACACCAACGATGGATTACAAAAAACAATTGGAGATCTTGAAGAACTGTGGACTAGTCAACAGAACTCCCACCAACTCTTACATGTTTTAGCATATCTTACTCCGTGTGCAAGGGGACACGTTTAAACGCTCTCCACGTAATTTGGCTCTCTCTCTCTCTATCTAAACAAATGTAGGTCAGAGTTGCACTTTTTTCTATAGTTATTCTGATCAACATGGTAGCAGAATAAGCATGAATAGTCTATCATGGTCACAAAACATGGTAATTATACCAAGTCAGCGATCCACAAATACCGAAAACACTTCACCCCAATCTGTTAGAAATAGATTCTTCGATTTCAGATAAATGTCTGTCAGAAGTTGTCTCACTGTCTGACGGTTTATCTGATGTTCCACTAGCTTGAGGTAAATCAGTATCGTTTGATATACCTTCAAAACTACTGCTTGTAACTAGTAGTCCTCTTATCGCTGTGGGTCTAAATTGTTCAGAGCGCCGTTTCGTTGGTAGCTCGTCGAGATTACTTAATGTTTCATCTTCAGATGACAAAATTATAATCTTCTTCCTCTTCTGTATTCGACATCCAATTTCTAAAGTCTTTGGTGTTAATGACAAAGATCGTTTGACAACTTTTCTTGGTCAATCTCTTCTTAATACTTGACACCTTAAATCAACTTTAGATATTAATGATTATTTCTTATCAAAATAACCAATAAAAATTGATCTACAATCTGGTAAAAATTCAACGTTTATTCACAAAAAATTTCTGGGGGCCCCGTTATGAGAAAAGTTACGGCCTTATATTTTTTCAAAAAAAACTCTACTGAAAACCCGTTCAGTATAAATAGAACAAACTACAAAGATGTCGTTACTACGATTATCATAACGATGGGATTTACACCTAAGATTACCTGAAAAGATTTACTAGTATATGCGGTATTGCGGTGACTTTTAGCAATCACAATTGCAATTAATTAAGGGCAATATATAGCCAATCAAAAATATAGGTAAATAATATTAGATGTAAATTAATAAAAAAACAAATAAACGTATTTGAAAACATTCTAGCTGAAAACATACGACACAACCCCACATCCATCCACGGTCCTCTACATGCAAAGAATTGATTCTATTATATCTACACATTATCTTCAAATCTGTATTTGAACTATCAAGATTTCCAGCTTCAAAGTGGCATTAAGGCAATGCACAATGCAACTGGGCAACACACATATATCACCTCAGTCGCCGACCACCAGACGCCAGATGCCAGAGCCAGAGGCAGAGCCAGAGCGAGCAGGAACATTTAACATACAGTTTAGTCAACTGTCTTTCTTTTTTTTGCATTGGGTGTCATGCTGCAGTCACTTATGAATGTCATTGGGAACTATCTAGTTCATTTAGTGAGCTCCAAGCCTACAGCTAGACAGTCACTATGTTAAGGTTCTTTTCATATTCCTTATTCATATTTTTATGCCCTAGGTGTAATAACTCTCCTAGGTCCTGGGAGTGTTAAAACGGGAATATTTAATTAATTTTGGTAATTCTTTATATAGTTATAATGTTAGCAATTATTATTACATATTTAGTCTGGGAAAATAGTTAGCGCAATTTATTGGCGTTAAATGGCAATCCAAGATGATCGATCAAAATTAAACCAGCCAATGGCAGAGGTCGTATAATTATATAATAAGCCATTTGAAATCGTATGTTTTGGGTCCAGAAAACACATTGGGTTGGCGTCCTACCTAAGACAAGTCCTGCTATTTGTTTGATAATACTTCTATTTTTTATTTTTTATTATTATTTTTTATTTCATATTTGTACTCCATGTATGGTATGCAAAGGGACGTTAAAATGCCTCTTAAGTCGGTATTCTTAATTATGTATTTCCTCTTCTAAACGAATATAGGTGTGGAGCGCTCCCTCCAGTCCCTACTTATTATTTCCAATAAAATATAGAGATAGAACTCGCCCCAGCAACAGATCAGATCAAACAAATTTTAATATGCAAGTGAGTGATATTGTAAATGAATACTAAAAGTAAAATAACCCAAAAAAATAAGTATGAAAAAATACTTTAAATTCACGTAGATACTCATTAAAACCTTTTTAATTTACGGTATTCTAGGGAGATAAAAGCACAACCAAAAAAGCACAACTAAAAATACACAATTCAAAAATGCACAACATACACTTATAATAATATACACCAAGGATAATCTATTATCTAAAAATATGTAATATGTTAAAATTAGTCGCATCATTAACAGTATAATTAGTAAATATTATTTGTAATTTGAAACATTAACGGTATATTTTAAAAAATTAATGAGTCATTTACTTTTTATGTTTATCTCTATTATTTAAATTTCAAACTATTCTAGGGGGTTAGAATTAAAATACGTTTATCACATTGATTCTATTGGTGCAGGATTATGGGGTATAAGAAAGATATCGAGACGGACAATACACAGTAGGATAACATTGTAATGATCTATTATATTGTTATACTTGCTGTACTAGATATATATTAAATAATAATAATAATAATAATAATAATAATAATAATAATAATAATAATAATAATAATAAGAATAATAATAATAGTAATAGTAATAATAGTAATAATAGTTATAATAGTAATCATAGTAATAATAGTATTAGGAATACTACTAAGATAAGAATAATACGAGTTATAAATAAATAAGGGGTTGTCTTATAAGTTCGGTTTTTACATTAAGGGTAAGTTGAAACATTAACGACTGTTATTATTTGTACTTATATAAAGACATAATTTAGGCCCCTTCCATACTACGAGATCCTGATATATATGGTATATAAGGATATATATATATATATTCCGTCTAACGTTTACTTACATGCATGCATATATATATATATATATATATCTTACACTGACATACTGCCACACTATCACATACAATATCATACTATCATACATACTCTCAAACTATTATACTACTATACAATCATTCATACTCTCATATATGCTATCATAATCCCATACTATCATACCATCATACTGTCATGCATACTATCAGAATATCATACTACACTCTCATACACTCATAATCTCATACTATCATTCATACTCTCATAATTTCATACAGTATGATAGTATGACAGTCCTACATGCTATCATACTATTATACATACCACCTTCTACCATATTGCCATATACTACCTTACCATGATACCTTACACATACCTACTCATTCATACCCAAGCTAACCCTCCACTCCCTCTCACTCACAGACATACACACACAATCCCATAGCAGTAGTGACCATGGGCTCATTAGATCCGAAAGATTTACAAAAGGCAAAGGATGACAGTGAAAATGGAGCCTCTATACATAGAGTGGCAAGTGTTACTGTATTTGAAATGGATGCAACCGGTGATCTAGCAAGCAATGATGTGGATAGAAAGAGTAGGAGGCAGACGATTAGTAACCTGACTAAAGGTATTTAAAAAAATTAAATCCGTATTTTAATTTTTAAATCAGTCTGGTTATTGTTTGTTATTTGGTATTGATTATGAATGCATTTTTATTCATCTATAGTCTATTATCTTGTTGAATATGATATTTATATCAACCTGTGGATTGGTTACTGCCTTTTTATTCTATTAATATATTGGTATATGTATTCATTTATTAATTTATTAACTGTGCGATTTAGTATTTAGACCAATCAGTTGAGTAGGTTATTAATCTTTTATTTTATTCTGTTAACCTGTTAGTCTATTTTTAAAATTAATATTGAATATGAATCATATGAATACAATAAGTAGATGATTGGTTAAGTGCTAATATTATTTTTTCATGCATTTATACGCATCTATATATATGTGCATTTTTTTGGTTATAATGTATTTTACACTTTTATTAGTATTAGTATTTCTTTAGTATTCCTTTATATTTTTTCTCTCTCTCTGTCTCTCTTTACTTTACCCCTCTTCTTTATTTGTTCAATTGACCTCATTAAACTTTATCCATATGAGCCTATCAGACTTACCCCGGGCAGATATAGGAAGTTATGATTGGAAGAATAAATCTAACACTAAGTATTACCCTATTATTCTTTTCAGATATAACCCTTCAACGAATCCAACAAGAGAAAAAAGTAGTTATTTTTATGAGTGGATTGCCTGCTCGGGGGAAGTCGTTTATTAGTAAGAAACTCGCACGGTATTTAAGGTAGGTTTACTACTAATAGGTGCTTGTTATTACCATTTATAGTATTATGGTTACTATATAATATTATTATGACCATTTATAGTATTATGGTTACTATATAATATTGTTATGACCATTTATAGTATTATGGTTACTTTATATAGTATTGTTATTGCCATATAGAATATTATGGTTACTATATGTAGTAGTTTCATTATTATTGTTTATAGGATTACTATTACCGCTTATGGTATTAATACTATTTGTAATATAGTATGACGACTATATATATGTATGAATGTAATTGTAACCATGGCAACCAACATCCACTCAGATGGATGGGCTACAATTGTCAGGTATTTAACGTCGGAAATCTTCGACGAATCAGAAAGCATACTACTAACCAGCATAATGCTAATTTCTTTGATCCATCTAATGAGTGTGCTAAGCAACAAAGAGACCAAGTAAGTGGTTGGCTACAAGTCATGTGTATCTCCTTTTTTGGAATGATGGGAGATAGCAGGTATTCAAAACACTCTGTAATTGGTCTGTTCTTATGGCTGTAATAAAGCATCTCATAGAGCCCTATTACCTTATAAAGATATAGTTTCCCAATCAAAATTGGCGAATTTTAAATTTTTAAATTTAAAATGCTTAGGCCATTAAGGCTCTAGCTATAATGATATATGTGATGGTACCTAAGTGCCTCTGTGAATTGAATTAACTACTGTAAAAATAATTATAATGATTGGGTCTCCTTGATACTTATTAGCATTAATTAACTCCAACCAATCCAGTTAGCGATGGATGTGCTCGCCCAAGCATTGGATTGGCTGCATAATGAGGGAGGCCAATTGGCTATTCATGATGCTACCAACTCCACACGGACACGTAGGTGAGATAGAGTTATAATTTCATTTTATTTTTTATTTTTGATTTTAATTTTAATATATATATACGCTGCAGCCCACTCCACATATATTATAAATCTTTCTCTCTTTCTCTCTATCTATATATACTAACATTAATCTTATACTCCCAGACGTGTTATGTATGATCTCGCTAAGCAATCTCAGGATGTACAGGTTATATTTATAGAGTCTATATGTAACGACCCTAAGGTAATGAGTTTACTATTACTATTACTATTACTATTACTATTGCTACTACTATTACTACTACTACTATTACTACTACTACTATTACTATTACT